>BMAW01083863.1:454358-522043 GCA_019974015.1 Nephila pilipes | reverse complement strand
GTGTGTGTGTGTGTGTGTGTGTGTGCGTGCGTGCGTGCGTGTGTACATTGTGGAGGCGCTTGCAGTCCCAGTTGTCGTGATGGCTGAACGTATATATTCAAACATAGTGCGACAATATGATTTTATTCTGTTTTTTTATACATCCCAAAAATGTGATTTAAGCATTTTCATGAAGGAAAAAACAATGATTTCCTTTGTCCAAAGTATAATTTTAATTTTTTAATCAGTTATTCAGTGATTATATATCACACTCCTTCAAACTCAAAACAACAACGATACATTTTCCGAGCAATAACATTTTTCAGGTGATCAAATAAATTTTTTATTTTTCTACTCAAGAAAGTTTCTCTGCCACTAGAAAATAAATATACATAATATAAATATGTAGACCACTAGAATATAAATATGTAGAACCACATTACTGTGGACATTTCTTGAGAATGTCCACAAATATTTTATATTTCTCACATAAATAATTAACTCTATATTCTATAGTTCATTTTGTGAACGAAGCTAACCATTCGAAATTTTGTAGTTATAATTTTAGCTCTGATTATAAAAATAATAGAAGATTCATGACGAATTGCAACTTTTATTAGTGTTTATAACAAGGGGATGACAGATTAAAAAGCTCTACAAAAATTTGTCAACTGCATTTGACTGGTCTAATACGAGTATATTTTTTAAAAAATTAGTAAATATTTCATAAGTTGTGAGACAGTTAAATACCTCAAAGTAACTTTATAAGGATAGATGAGATAAAAAGGTTGTAAATCAAGTGCCTTTATTTTGTTGTATCTTATATGATTGTGTCAAATATGTATAATAAAATAATACATGGGAATTCACCTATGTGATTCAGAATGCCAATTACTTCATAAAATACATGAGGGATAGTTTATTAATCCCTATGTATTGTTTTTCATTGAATACTGTTTTATTATGGTGTTATTTTCTGTCTCCTCTTTGTGTATTGTGATACAAATGTTTTATTAAATGCATGATATTAGACAAGCTAACAAAATGATTATGCGCAGTTTTTTTAGTTTGTAAGTTTAATACAATTAAAAGAAAAGCAGTTAGTATTATTTTTTATATAGTTTGAAATTATGAAGTCTTTCTTCCGTAATGTTTGTAATAATTTTCATCTTAATAAAATAATATTAAGTAACTACTGTATATATAATTTGTTTCATTTTAATTACAAAATAAATAGTGTAAGGTATTGTTTAAAGAAATCGCTACTAAATTACCATGAAAAAAACAAATAAAGTTAATAAGAGAAAAAATAAAAGAAACCCAAATTAGTTATACATTATTTGAAAGCTAAATATTGATTAAGTTATGAACTTATTCAAGTAATTTGTTACACATATATTCAAATAGACATATTTGGTAAACTTGTTTGACAGTATGGTTATGAAAATACTTAATTTTTTCTATATCTGAAAGAATAAGAGGTCACAATATACTTCAAAGTATGCTTATAAGAAAGTTGCAACTCTTAAAGAATTTCAGTAAATTTTCAATAATTTATGTATTTCTTCTTGATAAAATGAAATAGTTTTAAATGAAAATAGTATTTCAAACTCATGAGACAGTTTTTTTTTTGGAAATTAAGATAAAATTAAACTCGTAGGTAAAAATATAATAAGTTTCTGTAAACACATCTTCTAATTCATTATTTAAATATGAATTATTTCATTAATTTTCAGAGTGCTTAAACAATTTATATGGTTTAAGTGTAAAAGTATAATTTACATTTAGACAACGTTCGTAAAATCAGAGATTTCTTTAATATTTATTAAGTTTTATATCATTAAATATTCCGAGCTTTACATACAATTCCAGATAAAACTTTTCGAAACATTAGGGGGGGAGTGGAATATAAGTTAAACTGTATAGATACACACAATCATGCATTGAGGAACATTAACCCTTATTAAACTATCCCATAAAACCTAAAATTAAATGAAATTTTCAAAAATGTCTCATTTTTCGAATATTTATTTATTATAAAATAGCAACCTTATGTAATTAATGCAAATTGAATTTCATAATCATTTCCAATAATATTCATTTAACAGGTACTGATATGAAATGTAACTGAAGCTAAAAAAGTGTTTGCATAATTTAATCGAGTATCCTATTTTGACACTGTCACATCCGGACAATCATAGCCTTGAAACATTTGCCTCAATTGGATATTTTAAAATTTACAATTTTGTTTCAAAATCCAAGGACTAAAATCTAAGTCGAAATAAATTATCCCCTTTTCATATACGATGTATTAAACGGAGAAAATTCATATACCAATAAGAAGCGAAAAAGAGTCGGGTATCTTTGTTTCGTTCAGAAGTCAAATTTTTCTCTTTAGTAAAGAAAATTAAGACAAGTTACTTCAGAAGAAAATCTCTTCTTGTCGTTTATCCTTTTTCTCCTTATTCTAGTATTGTTGTGCCTCAGTTCGTAAGTATGTCTTAAGTTCCATTTCCGGGTTCTTTGACACCATTGTGTTTTATAACTTTCTTTAACCTATACACTGAAAATGTTTCGTTACTAAGAAATTGAGAACCTAAAGCAACTTACTGAGTCTAAGAATGGCAATGCTAATTCCTTCTTAGTGAATTTTCGGTTTTCATTCCTTTGAAAAGGCGCTACACCGTTTACAACTCCAGTGCGGCGTCTAGCTGAAACCTCTTTCTTGTACATTGTTTCTATTTTTTCAGTTTTTACTACTTGCCTCCAGGATTCACGAAATTTTGCAATCCTGCGTGATACTTCGCTGAGACTGACCCTAAAAATAAAAAATAAAAAAATTAAAAGTGAGAAAATTACGTATATATTTAAAGAATACAATTAGGAAAAACACAAATAAATGGAAGTATTACCTCATGATAATTTTTTATTGATAAAAAGTTTCTCAATGGTACGAAAATCTTTCAGACATTTCATTTCTTCATTATTAAAATACTATATAATAGCTTAATACTATTTATTTCAGCATACATCTATTTAAAAGTATTGGGCTGGAATATTCAATATATCACTTTAGTATTGATTGAACTGTTGACAATATTACATTAACCTATATCTGTACTCTCTTAGTTTTTATCACTTGCATTCAATGTTATCAGAAACCGAATGAGATATCATAATGAAAGTCTACAGTTCTTTTTTAAATTAGAATTTAATATTATCAAGTAATAAGAGATAAAAAAATGTTTTTTGAAAAAAAAAAGTAGTTGTATTTAGATAATGCTTTAAATATGTGTGGAGAAGACCTTTTTATAAAAGTTTTATTACATACAAAAGTCAATTCAGTGTTATAAAAAACTGATGGTAAAAAAAGAATTGAGTCAATTGTATGGAAACCATAAATTTCTAGTATAACTGAACAAAAGAAAGCAAATGGATTTCTACTTATATTTTTTATTTTTATACTCAGAAAAAGTTTTATGTTTTGTATATCTTTTATCATATATATTGTGCAGCTTTTTAAAAAAAATATCAGAAATGTGACAATGTCAAATAATTTTGGTTTCATTTCTCAAGTAAAAAAAAGGTTAGAGTTTTCTCAAGAACTTTTACCTTCTAATGAACTAAACTTTTTTCCCTTATAGTCATCTACAAAAACTCGCAAAAATTAGTGAAATGTATGAAGTTTTGTCTCTTCAATTAGGAAATTGAATTTATCACATTCTATTTTTTCAGCCCTCTTATGTAATTCATAAATTTAAGAAATCTTGATATTTTTGGTTTTATGCATTTTTTATCACAACCTTCTAAAAGTAAATGATGTTCAAAATGCTCCATAGCAAAGGCACTCGATGTTTCATTCAGCTAAAAAACAAATTCATGAACAAGAAGCATACTCAACAACAAACAAGTGTATAGTAAAAAGATGTTACTTTGTGAATTCGGAATAAGTCTTGCAAAGTGAGGATTGATTTTCCTTATAGACAAACATTAATCAATACCTATTGCAATATTTGTAGACGACTATTTCATAACAAAAGCATAACAAATTCGACTGTAATTATTATTTTTAACTATTTGCTGTTTCATTGGAGTTAATATCAATCACAAACGCTTAAAATTACAAGTGAAACAATTTTACAAATACAAAGAAGCAAAATAACATAAAAAAAACTCAAATGTTATATATATATATATAAAAAGACTAAGTTCTGATGTACTCTAGGCTTATCGAGGTTACATGTCACCCCTTGGAGTTGGGTGACAGTTTGAAGAGGGGGTGCACGCGCAGTTGTCGTTCCAGTTACATGACCAAGGTTCAAAACAACAAGGTCAATCATCAGTAACCCTGGTGTTGCTTCTATGTGAGATGTTAATAGTTAATCAATCAAGATAAGTTCTTCATCAGCAATTAAAAACATCGTACAATATGACTTAAAAAAAGTCAAATTGTGGGGGGGGGGGGATTGCCTAGATGTCATGGTCGCGAACTCATGGCTGGTGTTGGTTTCGTTGAGTTATAATTTCGAGATCTGAAGCCACTAAAGATCCAACGTGGTCACTTTAAAATCTGATCTAGATCCCATATCCTCCCATGGTGAGGTGTGGAGGTTTGGAGAGAGAGGTGTTGGCTCCGGTGTCATCCTCGTCACTTCAATGAGACTCGAAATTACGAGGTCCATAGCTAACAGCCCTCGAGTTGCTTCTCAGTGCTATATTAATAAACAATCACTCCGAAAAGTCAAATTTACTTATATTCTTACTTTATTGGTGACACAATCGTTGAACAATTTTTCTGAATGCTATTTTGAGTTCATCTATTGATTTTGTCTATTACTACAAGAAACTGCAATAAAAGGATTTATGATCGATTGAGTAGACTGTACTTTCATTTAATGTTTGAGAAGGAATTCCAAAATATTTTTGTATATAAAATGTTGATTTGATTTAGCCTAACTAAAAGTTCACTTCAGTTGCACAATAAATTATTGGCAAACAAACCTTATAATTTTCCTTCAAGTGACGAGGACGACGTTTCAATTCCCTCCCCTAATTTCCATACTATGAATCATTTAAAACTTATTATGCAGAATTCCCATTTTTGCAAATGGGAATAGAATTTGATCTTCTCTCCAATTACAAAACCTATCCATTTTCAAAGAATAGCTTTGATTGATTGATTGATTTTATAACGTCACACTCGAAGTAACACTAAATTTATTGACAACGGACAGAATTTAGAACCTCGATTAAGTGATGAGGATGGCACATGAGCTTACTAATTTAACTATTATTATTAGGGGTGGAGAGATAACGCATTTCATATTATGTAGAAAAATCTTACAACTTTCAAAACGTTTTGACTACGTTTTTAGGATTTTTTTTTTTTACTTTTAAAAATCATGCATAAAATGACTGGAAAAGGGATTTGGGCAATGTATTTAAGGAAAGGGGGTAGTTTTACAAATACTAATTTTTCTTTTAAGAATTGCTTATGTTCTTTCTGAAGTGAAATACGATTAAGTATAATTTATGGTGAAAGAAAGTATATTATATATATATATATATATATCACTAGGTAACGCTTATAATTACAGCTAATTTAAATTAATATTTTAAATTACATTGCTACTCTGAAGTGTACAAACAATTTTAACAAATTCATAACATTTTTTTTTACAATGTAATGAAACACTTTCTAAATTTTAAGTATTATTTTAATCGAATTATTTTCATAAGACTTTATTTTGTACATTTTTCTTGCCCTAATAATATATCGTATCTCAATGAATAACTAAATGCTGCACGCGTGCCGAAATTACGTTAACTCATTCAATAAAAAACAATTTTCTATTATTGGAAAAACGAAAAAGTAACTAATGCATCGCTCGAAACAACGTGGGAATAACGTTGTTGTTATTGGCACAAATCACGTGATAGTTGAGAACAGAACCTGTGTTACTTTACCCCACTGCTGTTTTAAGTTGGTTAACGATACATGTGCATTTCGAAAACAGCGCTGACTTCCTGTCGAATCGGAGGGTTTCATGTCACAATCACGTTTTCACATCGTGTCCAGTCTCAGAGGTGGAAAACGTGCTCCCGTGACTTCATTGCGTTTCCCAGGCGGGTCATCAAATCATTTGAAGGGCAAGGAACACGTGGACACATTTTGCTTTGCACTTAACTCATCTGCGAGGAGATAAGGGGACCAAATTTAAGGTCACAAAATACAAATATCTTGCGCAAGGATGAAAGTAAGTTGCTACAATGGGGTACTCAGAATTTTTTTTTTTTTGGGGGGCGGGGCCCGGGGGTTGCATATTGCCGTTTCAGAGGCAGTTTTCTAGTTTAAAATAACCACTGGTCAAAAAAGTAACTAATATGCAATAACAATCTTAGTCCTCCTATTTAAAACTTTTCAAGTAATGATAAGATTTTATCAAATTATAAAAATTTAAAAAGTAAATAACATTTAACAAAAATGATTAAGATACCATTAGAATAAAATGTAAATTTTGGGTTTTCACTTTTAGAGATGCACCCAATCCCTCTTCAACTACAAACGCTGAACCAGAGGCAATTTTTCAGAGACAGCAAATACTTTTCTATTCATTTCTCGGGAATCGGTTTATTTGAAATTCTTTTTTCTCTTCGTGATGAAAAAAAAAAGGATTTCAACATGAAGAGGAAAAAAAGTTCTCATATTTAAAATTTAGAAAATAATATATAATAGTATTAAAAAATAACTATATCCTGAAATATTTTGATTTCGAGGAAAATTCTTCGGTGTGTGTGTGATTATGTCCCTTTGCACCCCCTCCTCCCTCGGATACACCGCAGAATAGTTAATTTTAGCAGTTAAAAAACAACTCAGATAGAGCTGATTGGGTTATATATATATATATATATATGTGTGTGTGTGTGTGTGTGTGTGTGTGTGTGTGTGTGTGTAGAATAAAACAAAATTAAATTATTATTAAGAAACTCATAAAAAGTAAGAGAACAAATGAAATTCAAAAATCAACAAGAGAAGAAAACATTTATAGAAATAAGTCAAGTAAATGAATAAAAATTTTAATAAAATTTGAAACAAAATGAATAAATTGAATACCCATCCAAACAAAACATGCACATTCAGATTTCGGAATCAGAGAATATATATATATATATCCTTATACAAGTTCCTACGAAGCAGTGGGTGAATTATAGATTACCAAAACTGAAAATTAACATCGCAGTATCGCAATGTTTGTTTGTTTGTTTTTAAAAAAAAATGGAATATTAATGTATTTTTTCTATAACATTACATGTATGAATGGAATGTGATTGAACAATTACCTTTTATATTTACAATTAAAATTTTTTTTTGTTTTCTTTCGCCAGCAAAAATCACTTTTATGATATCTGATGTTAGATAATGCATAAATATATCGCGGTAGATATCTATTTTTAATATATATCATTTTATTTACATTAACCAATGTTTAAATGATGAATATATAACTGATGGCATAGTTAGTTTAAATACTTAATGACGCGAATTTTTTTTTTATTTACAAGATAAAAAAACAATGTAATTAGACATTTTCGAAATTCTAGAATCAATTTCGTGGTAGTGATAACCTAGTGGTCATCGGGAATTCACGACTGGCGTTGTTTCAGTCGATTAGTGGATTCGAGTCGTGATGCTACTGAAGATACTACGTATAGAGGGGCTGATTCACATTAAATCTAGTTAAGGTTCCAAGCTCTTCCATTGGAATGGCGTAAAAGTTTGGAGGAGAAGGTGTCAGTTCCTGTGTTGTCCTTGTCACTTGACTGATGTTCAAAATTACGAGGTCCGTTGCCAATAACCCTCTCGTTGCTTCTCAGGGCAACTTTAAAAAAACAATCAATCAATCAACCAGTGTCAACTTCTAAAGAAAGTCTATTTAATAGAGTTGAATTAGCATCAATATTTAATGGTTTATTTGCAACAAACCTCGTAATTTTGAACCTCGGTCAAGTGACGAACTACTCAAGGAAATATCTTATATATATATATATATATATATATATATATATATATATATATATATAATGTAAAACACTATCTTCGATTATTTATCTTTTTAAAAGTAAGGTCTTTGATTATGGATTTATTTGAATAACTTTACACTAGAATTTACAAAAAGATTTATTGCCTTCAATGAATCGTATAATTTCGAAATACGGTTAAGCGATGAAAACGACACCTGTGCAGGTACTTCTCTTTTATAATTGCCACACGATATGAGAGCTTAGAAACCCAATTTTATTTAACTTGCAGCAGCCCCCATTATTTCATACGAAAGGTCATTAGAGAAATCAGGACTCTAACCAGCGGTTCGACTAGAACATCGCCGGCTACGAAATTCATGACCCTAGCCATTCAGCTGCGCAGCCTATATGAGAAGTAAAGATAACAATATTTTAATCATTCTAGATTCTTGTCTAATTGTCTCATATCAAAACTGACAAGTTATTATTTATTCGAAGAAAGGGATGAACATTTTGTAATTATCTTATAGTGTGAAACTGTAATGTTGTGTGAAACTCATAAAAATTGAAATCTTATAGTTTGCGCACTCCAACTTCAAAAGTTATTATAGCATTTGTTATATCCCGTAAGATTGTTGAAACGAAAAATCGATAAGTAGCGTAACAGGAGAATCAGCTGATTAAATATTTGGTAAAATCATTGCGTCGCCGAGACTACTTTAGCTTTTTTCATTTTGCACCAGATTAATATTACACTTTGTTTTCAGTTAACTTCCGTGTTCAAGTTTATGTTAAGCTCTAAAAGTGTGAGCAATTAGTAAAAGTTTTAATAGGAATTATTATTGTAACAATATTTATAAAATCATATAATATACATGCTATAAATTATAAAACCTTATAAAAATTTATTTGGAACAAAAAATTAAAATACTACTGAATTAAAAGAAAACCAAAAAGTTAAAAGGATATCCAAAAATCAAACTACAGATATTATCAAAAGTAAAAAATTCTAATGAAAATTAGCCAAAAATTTACTTAAATACATCAAACGAAATATTAATTTAATACAGTCAAAAACCATTCATAAAAAATTACAAGCAATTTATATAAATAAAACAACTCTAAAATCATAGGAAATTAAAAGCAAAGCAATAAGTAAGAACAAAAAATGTCGATAAAGGGATTAATACTGTTCCATATTTTGGAATAGAATAGTGTATGTTTATACCATTATTACGGATCGAACCATCATATTTCAGAGAATTACATTATAACAAGATAGTACAAAACACGCGAGTGCACGCACAAACGCGTATATATATATATATATATATATATATAGAGAGAGAGAGAGAGAGAGAGAGAGAGAGAGAGAGGAGACGTGTTGTGGGTATAGCATGTAAGATCTCGAGGTATGAGAACACAAAAATGCGTGTATTTTTAAAAATTTTCATGAGTTAATAAGCATTTTTTTCTTCGCAAAAGGCGCGTGGTTTATTGAAACATACATATGCCAACATCGACATGGGGACTCGGTGAATTTAAATGTAACGATGACGTAATTAAAATTTAAAAAGGGAACTGGTTAATTTAGATTGATGGATTTGGTGACGTTGGAAAATATGGACGCTCAACTTCTTAACTAAGTATAGATGGATCTTCTAATCGAGGACTTGTGAGCTTTTGTAAGGACAGACAGTATTTGTAATCTAGTATAAAAACATTCGGTTGTATTCGAAAATTAATGTTTGACATTGTGCCTTTGATCCGTAGTGATTGTTCGAGTATTTTTAAAATTTCAATGCTAAAAATAGTAATAACAGACGATTATTACACACCTTTGTTCCGTTGTGACTGTTCAAGCATTTTGGATACATCGCCACTATAAAGAAAGGTAAGTAGCTCCTCTATTTACCTTTCAAATTACGTTAGAAAATAAGATTTATTGAGTGACTATGTTAGCCGAACAACGTAAAAATGACCATACTTAATGATATACCTGTTATTCCAAAATTTCTTAAAAATGCAAATTTTTAAACAATTAAGTTGTAATGCATTATTCAATAATGCATGTGATAGTAATATTAAAGAATTGAGGAGTTTTTCCTCATTTTCAACAGATTTTTTTGAGGAAGATCGAAAAAAAAATTATCAGATTCTCTATCAGTAAACGATTTAGATAGTGCTTTAAATGTGTTAGGATACTAACGGTAATCAAAAAGAATCCCTTAATAGACTTTGTCAATCTTTAACGAATTTAAATGTATTGCGGTCTTTACGTGCTTCAACGTTTAACAGTGAGGATGAATTTTCTGATGACAAAGCGGGAAAAATGTGACTTCCACTTTCCCCCTCACTGCAATGAAGCCCAGAATTAAAACGTAACATGTAGTTATGTTGATTCTTTTAATCTTTCAGCTTATTTTATTTTGAAAGATCTCGGGAATTCAATGCGTAAGTTTCGCGGCGGTGATATAAGTTATATGGCATGAATTCTGTGAGGAATGATTTCTCCCCCGTCATCGTTGAATGAACAGCACAAAATAATATTTGAAAAACTTTAATCGAGGGTCAGGCAAAGAGTTTCTTTTGTACACATAATATCCTCTTTCGGTATGGCTTTCGTATAAAAACGCTTTATTCGAAGAATTCCGTTATCAATTAAATGCTGTTAAAATTCAAAGGCAAATCAGTAGACTAAATTGCGTAAAAATGAATCACTTTCCGAATATGTTATACCAATTAGAGAATTCTCAAGTTACTTCTGTTTTGGTAATAAATTATTATTTGAATATTGTATTCGTGGCATGCAGGAATACCCATCAAGTAAAACTATTTTTTTTTTTATTCAGGAAGGTAATCTATTTCAGAATTTAAAGAGAATTTTCATATTTATGAAAAAGTAGTAAATGATAGAAAAAAAATTCTTTTCATGTACAAATCCTTGTATTTTCCCTGAATTGTGTGGCTGCTGTAGCCAAGTAGTCATGGTCGCGGACTCGTAGCCTGCGTCGTTGGTTCGGGCCCTGATGCCACAAAGACCCGCCGTATAGCGGGGCTAATGCACCTAAATCTCCTGCAGGTCCCAAATCCTCCCGTTGGCTTGGTGTGAAACTTTAGAGCAGGAGGTGACAGCTCAGGTGTCGTCCTCGCCACTTGACAGAGGTTCAAAAATCTGAGATCCGTCTCCAATAGCCCTTATGTTGCTTCTAGCGCGAGGTTAATCAAAGCAATCATTCAATCCCCTGAATTGAGAACACTACATGAACACAAAATATACCTTTATTAGGTCTGAATCGCAATATGATAATGGATATAATAAACAAAAACTTGTTTTAATTGCAATACGACAGAACACATGTCTCGTTTTTGTCCAAATAAACATAAAGGTTTAAAGTGTAATTTGTAAAAATTTTGGCCAAATTTTTGCAAAGTATGCAAACAAACATTCCAAATCGAACCGATAGGTTTGATTTCGCTATAAATTATTTACCTCCTTTGATGTATAAAACGGTTATTAGTAATGATAATTCATTTACTGCGTTGGTCCATACCGACAGTCAGATAACAATTCTGACGAAAAATACATATAACCAAAATTGGTTCACCGCTTTTGACTCATTTTAAAGGGACACTTACAGCGTTTGGTAATGGGTACATTATATCAATTAGTAGCTTTTCCGCAAAAAAACTTTTGATTTTTTTTGGAATGACTAATTTTTTTGCATTATTTGTATTTCTTGTTTTTTAATTTTTCAAATCATTTTTTCAGATATTGTGAAGTAGTTAAATTTTGAATTTTCATTTTGGTTAATATACTCAACCATTTATTAATCATCTTTTAAGTGAGTACGTTCTTATTTCAATTTAGTTCATATTTTCTTGATGTTTTTATTAATACGTATATATATATATATATATATATACATTTTATTAATTTTACTATACTGTTTATTGGATCACCTGAGCTCAGGTGCTATTGTCGGATGGCTAGTTATAGAAATATTGGCCTGCCGCTACAGCAGCGCCATCTACAATGCAGATTAGTATACAACATTTCGAGGAATAAGCTCGCAGAAATGCGTGTCCTTCCTTTTTTTAAAAAAAAAATATCAGTTAAGAAACAGTTTTTCCTCTAAAAATTTGAACATTTCTTTGCAACATACAGAGGTCAACCAACACACACAGGGTAAAAAGATATGAATAATTTCGTGATTACACAGTTTCTGGATTGATACACGTTAATTCTGTCCAGGCTCTAAGTTCTTCTGTTGACGTGGAGTGGAAGTTTGGTGTAGGAGATGCCAGCTCAATTGTCACCATCGTCTCTTGATCGAGGCTCAAGATTGTGAGCTCATTTGCTGATATGCCAAGTATTGTTTCTAAGTGCGACGGAAATAAGCAATCAACAATTTAATATTGCCTCTCTTAAAATACATAGATACGATTGAACCTTTCATTTGAAAAAAGACGTTCTGAATACGTTTTATGTTCGATGAAGTTTTTTCTATTATTTGATGAACCATTAATTAGTAATTAAAAATATTAAGTGTGTAATAATCATTGCAGCAATATTTAAAATGTTTACTTTTTGCATTATTTATCATATTAGACAGAAATGTACTTAGAATTTTCTTTGGGTAAGGAAGAGGAGCTCCAGAATTTTACTCAGAATCGTGTATCGAAAAATGTTTTTTAGAAACTTTTTTAAAATTTTTGTGAGGGAGGGGGTTCGAGCCCCATGGACTTCTCGTACATCACTGATATAAATTAAATTCTCAATTTCGGAGCTATCGCTCTCCTACAAATATGCCTCGTTTCAAATACTATTTCAGGAGACTTATATTTATGTGATTTATAGTAATGAAATCTGACGTTTTTTTTAAACAACAATTGAGTTGAAAAAATTCTAATGAAGTTATGCAAATACTAGTATACTACAAACTCTTATTTTCAAATAAATTCTTAAAAAAAAAAGCATAAAGTAGTCTATTTTATGTATTTTTAAGAATAAAAAGAATAAGGTGCGAAGAAGAATTTGAAAATAAAATTCTTATTTATGAATTTTTAAATAAATCTTAAAAAAAACTCTCGAAATTCTGAATGTATTTAAAGGACCAATTCCACTTTTCACTCGTGTAACTGTAGTAAAAATAATCATAAATACGGACTTTAATTTTTATATAAAGATTCACGAAATAATGAACAATATTATTTGATTTAAACAAAAAGCATTTGAAAAAAAAAAAGCATTAATCTAGCTTAGAAGATTTTTATGTATTTATCATCTTGTTTAAAAACATAACTTTGTATTAAATCTTAGGTGATTTCAGCCAAGGCCAATAACCGCAGGACGAAGTAGAGAGAGTACCGACAGGAAAAAAATAACCGTCAAAAATATTTGTGAATAGTGGGATAGTAAATAGCAATTCTACTTGTATTACCGCCATCTAGAAGCGAGAATTTGAACTTTTAAGTGTTCTAAAGGAAAAAGCAAGTTTTTCAAGTGGCATATTGCACTAAAAAAGATAATTTTAAAGATCGAAAACATTAGTAGCAATGCCAATTGTGGCAAGTTTTCAGAACATAAAAAATGATAAAAAGATCAAAAGAGCTCATATACAAAAGCTTACTCATTCCTTGTTAATTTATATAATTTGTGTAATTTCTTAGAATAAGTATGTTTCTTATAGCCTGCTGTATATATATATATACTATAGCAAAGATGTAAAACCAGTAACTCTTACCCTTTCATAAATGAAAATGAAACAGATTAGATGTCTTGCTCTTTTGCCATTTACAAATATGATCAAAGACTTTGGTTGTAATCAAAGAGAGTAAAAATGTAAATTACTGTATAACAGTCTGTTTCACAATAATATATTTGTTAAGCAATCATCTTTTTTAGACTTTGGAATATAAAAAATGTATTTTTACTCACAATAATAAATATTCAGGCAAAACAATTGCATACATAATGAGCATTCTTTCAAGAATCTCTCATGCTCTTTGCAAATAATTGAAATCTTAATTTCTCTTTTGTATCTTCAATTTCATGAAAATACCTTTTGGTAAGCACATTTTTTTTTCCATTTAGCTATTTCACCTTTATTTAAGAAAAAAACTTTTCTCTTTGTATTTTCTTTTTTAATTTTTATTATTTCATTTGTGTTCTAGTTCACCAATTAAAAGTTCATTTCTGGATAAGATTTTTATTTTCTGTTCTCAGTTCCTAAGACTTAAAATCAAATTTAAGGTACATTTTATTTTTTATGTATGCAAATCATTTTTAGAATCTTGCATTATTTCTTTTTAATTCAGAATTTGTGTGATAAGCATCAGATTAAAAATGGGACAAACAAGTATCCATTTAATTTTGATTTATTTATAAATAGTAGTTTTGGAGTTGTAATAAACTCGTAACAAAAGGGGTCTTGACGGGTTTTGAGTCCTGTCATTCCGAAGATCGTCTTTTAGCGGAGTTAATATACACTCTATAACAAAAAAAAAAAAAAAAGAAAGAAAAGAAAAGAAAAGAAATAGAAAAACGATGCATCAAGGAGTTATCCGATGGAGACAAAAATTAGCTGATAGGAAAACTATGTACTGAACAGAAAATGATTAAAATTTCAGAAAAATTTAATGATTTATTTCAAAGATGCATAGTTACAAAGTAACGAGCTCAATAAGGTGTTAAATCACCTCTAGCCTGGATGCAAGCTGCCACACGACGTGGCATAGAGTGATAAAGCTCCCTGATGTTCTCCTGCGGTATTTCTTGCCAAATTTGCTCCAATTGTCGGGCAAGGTCAGCAACATTCCCTGGTAGATGCAGTCGCCTTTCCATCACATCCCAGACATGCTCGAGAAAGATCTGGCTGGCCAAAAAAGTGTTTGACAAGCTATAAGACAGTTCATAGCAACACGTGCCGTATGGTCTGGCATTATCTTGTTGAAAAATAAGGCCAGGGTACTGCAAAAGGAACGGTAGTAAAACAGGTCTCGGAATGTCGTCGACGTACCTCTGAGCTGTAAGTGTCCCTCTAATGACGACCAAAGGGGTCCGGCTATGAAGGAAAATGGCACCCCAGACCATAACTCCTGGTTGAAGGCCTGTGTGGCGATGAATAGTGAAAGCAGGATCGGCACGCTGCCCTGAGAATCTCCAGATACGTCTTCGATGATAGTCGGGACACAGTTGGAAGCGGGATTCGTCGCTAAACACTATACGTCCCCAGTCAGCATCATTCCAACCGGATCGAGCCAAGCACCACTGTAATCTGGCTCGAAAGTGTGCAGGCGTGAGTGGCAGGTGGCGTAGCGGTCGGTACGAGCGTAAATTTCTCTCTATCAGCCGTCTGTGAATGGTCATAGTGGACACTCGAGTGCGGGTCGCACGTGTGATGGTTGATAAAGATGAATCAGAGTCTGTGACAGCTGATTTGACAAACACTCTGTCCTCCCGATTTGCTATGGCCCTAGCTCGATCGCTGCATCGTCTAATCACCGTATCACTTCGACTCATATGATGAGTGATTCTCCGTTTTGCCTAACCTGCCTCTTTCAATCCAATAATACGACCTCTTTCAAATTCCGACAGTTGCTCGTAATGAACTCGAATCCTGTGGAGAGGCATCTTTTCAGTCATGGAAAGATATCCTAAATCGTAATGCAACAGAAAATTTGACCATTCGATTGAGAATCGCTTCTTATATACACCTGCTGAGTGCGCAGTTCCGATGCGCTGTAAACTCCCGCTATTCATTCATTGGACACCAAATTTTAATCATTTGCATGTTCGGTCCAAATGTCTTTGCATACGAAATTTCATTACAATTGGGTAAATCCTTCTTGTTGCGTCGTTTTTTTTTTTTTTTTTTTTTTTTTTTGTTATAGAGTATAAAGATGTAAGTTAAATCTCTGGTGATTCGAAGTCCTGAAGTTGGTATAGAGTGAATGTGAAAAGTTGGATACTAGATCAAGTGTCGATGTCGTCATCTTACAGAGTTTTAAAATTGCGAGGAGTATTGCTGTGTTAAGCAGACTGTTGAGTCGAGCAGAAATTGGCAAACGGAAATAGTTCAGTCAGTAAATTAAAGACTTCAAGCATTTTTTTTTATGATTGTAAGCTTTTCGGATAATATCTATTTCTAAACAGTATCTTAAAAAAAGTACGTTTCCCGTAGGAAAAAAAATTAAATTTTTTTGGTGCGTTTGTATTTTACTGTAAAAAGAAAAGTACATCTACAAACATAATTTTTAAAAACATTAGCATACATATTTCTTTTTGAGTTAATGATTTGCAATGTTTGAAGCATAATAATAACAATACAGATTTAGAGAAACCCATCTTTTAACATGTACAAGAAGAGCATTGAGAATTTTCAGAAGTAAATCTTATAAAGTACCTTTAACGTCTCTATTCTTAAAGCATGAAGAGAAGCATTTAGCAGAAAAAATTATGTTTGCTTAAAATATATGTAACCTTGTGTACTACTTTTTCCTTGTTGATATTATTAACGTTAATTTCAAAATTTCTATTGTAGCTTTATATATCCAGCTCACAGATATCTAAATTTCTGCATAAATAAGAAAGATAATGAAATAGTTTGTTATACTCATAACAATACATAAGTGAAATTATTTAAATTTCAAAGCATTCATAATTAATGTATTTACATTTAATTTTTGATGCCTTTTGAGAAAAATTGTGTAGAATTTTTTTATTTACTACAGATAAGTTTTTTTCATTTTAATTTTTTTTCCATTTCAAATAACTTATTTTTAAATATTTCACTCATTTTTTCCTTATTATAAATTTTAAAAAAATTTAATTTTTAATTTAAATTTTTTTTTCTTATTTAAAATGTAAAATACTAGTTTATTTTATGTATCTTCAGAATGTATGTGGAAATCACCTCAATCATCTACATTTTTTATGAGTAATCGAATTAAAAGCCTTATATAATTTTACTTCCTATTAGATATGTATTCCTTACTGCCAAATATAGCATTAAACATTATTTGAGTACAATTTATGTTTGATAATGAAAATAATCGTTTTTCTCTACTCAGCTCTTTGTGAAGTCTTACATTATCTCCTAAATGTTTAATAATAGTTTTTTTTATCAGAAATTCAGATAAGTGGTACTTACAAATGCGATTTTCTCATTGCTGCTCTTATCAACATGTCTGCCCCATTTATTTTATTTTAAATTCGAGAGGTCTAAATGTTTGTTTATTAATAACAGGTATTTGGCAAAGTAGGCATTATCTAAACATATAAATGTTTGGTGTGATTTCTAGTTAATATGAATAAAATATTTCAAACATGCAGAAGAAGTTTTAATAATTAGTTTCTTTTTAAAAAATCCAGGAATCTTTATGTTTGTGCATACTTTAGGTCAAGGATGGAGAAATAGCGGCACGCTAAGAGTATTTTTATTCCCGCCGTCAGAGAAAACCACCTTGAACTAAGATTTCCCTTTAGTGCGTAAAATCATTCAAAACAAAACTATGTCTATTTGCAAGGCAAGCAGGAGAAGGAATTTTTATCATTTTTCTACATCAGGAAAATAGAAAGTGCCTGAAAGTGTTTTTGCTAAGATTAAGGTTCATCTGTAGAGTTTACAGGACGAAGTCTTAAAAAGATTTCAGGACTTTACTAAAATTGAACGTAATTTCAATTCACTCTTTTATTTCATCATTGCTCATACTGAAGCAGTACCTGAGGAGCTGTAGCTTGAACTTATCAGATCCCACCGTGAAAGAAATGTTTAATGCTGTGACATTACTTGACTTTTGTAAATTTTTTTCTACTGAAAAACTTCATGTAAGAAGAAATTTGCTTGAAAAAGGTTTTTTATATTTGCGTCAACATACATTTGTGAGCAAAATTTTTCTTGTTTGAAAATCAACAAGAATAAATATCGATGTTCTTTGACAGAATTAACTTGAAGGCTGTGATGAGAATCTCAACAAACAATATCATTCCTGATTTTAAAAAAAAGTATAGAAAAGTGTGATAGGGTATATCTGTCTCATCAAACTGATTCTAAAATTAAAAGTAATCTAAAATTAGCACAAAAAATAAACTGAATATATAACTGTAACTATGTTATTTAATTTATACTTATTGAATTTTATCGTAAAGTTTATACCAATCTTCGAAACGTAAAGTTAACTAATGAATGTAAAGATGAAGCCCACTGATAGCCTTCGCTTCCACAAGATGACCCTCAAGCCAAAACAATAGCCCTACCCTGTTTTAGGTCACAACTAACTTGAAGTAAGAATGATTAAGAACTCATAAAGTGAGGGTTTCGGTTAATCTTAAGATAAAATTATCCTGCAAGCGTTTTGATGATAAACGATGTCTTACCTTGAAACCCGATTATTTTATTCTCATTTGCTGGAAATTTAAATAGAATTTTAGTTAATTTAAATTTATTTTCCTATATATATATATATTTGAAATAATTGCTCTACTTCGCTTCCTTTTTCATTGCTCTTTGTGCTAGTTTACTGAAAAAATATCTTAATTTAGAGATTTTGTTTCTAAGAAACTAGTCATGTATGTTGTTTATACCCAACTGCATTTGCTCATGTTCTCGAACTTTCTATGGATTGCGAGAATGATTTCGATGTATCTAGAAGCGATAAAGACAAGTAATTTTGTTACGTTCGATAGATTTAGCTCAGTTTGATAGGCAGGTATCCTTTCGGTATCTTTCATTTCTTGAAAAACCTTTTATTTTTGTTTGCATTTCTCAAAAAGCATAACATCTACATAACACGATTTATATTTCAAATAACTGATTTTGAAAATACTGCATCAAATATATAGCGAAAATTTTAATTAAATATTTGCTTTGAACAACTGAATAGATTAAGAAGTAAAAACGTAATTATCTTTTCCGGCAACACGTTTCAGTGAAGCTAAGCAAATACGGTTGATGCACTGTTTAAATAATAATTTAAAATACTGAGAAGGAATTATGCATTCTCTCTTAAATGAAGCAATGAGATATTTTTTTTTGATTCCTTATTACCGCACATAGACAGACAGACATAAGAGAAAGAGCAAAGAATAACAATTAGAGAAACAATTAGCTTTAATTTTCTTTATAAATAAGCTACTAAATTCTAATAATTCTATAGTACCACTTAATAAAAGTATTACAGAATTTTATAATTTTATTTAAAATAAATGTATTTTTATAATCGTAACATAAACTTGTGTAAGGAAATATTAACTTCATTCAAAGGAATACACTTCTTTTACAAGTTTCACTGAACTTTTTATTAAAAATATTAAAGTTACTTACAATGTTATTCCATAATTGTTTCATGAACCTTTGTGTTCATATATTCTAACTGTAAATTGCATATCGTAAGAGTTAAGTTTATATACTTTGGTATATGCACTTAATACGCTATATGGCTCAAATTTTCCCCAATAGCAAAATAGAGCTTAGCTTTTTTTCCCTTTAACTTGTCAACGGTCCTTGAAGAATTATCGCTTTTACTTCATGGATTTTTTTGATTTCGGCAATATTTACAAGAATTCACTCAACACTAGCCGTATACATAAACACAGTTATATCTTAGTTCACTGTCCTTACATTATACTATTTCTCGTGAAAGCTAAACATCGAACAAATATTTTCATAAATGGAGACGTAGGATTTATTTCAAAGTAAAAATTAAAATGTTGGATTCATTTAATACCTCGAATATAGTTTTTCTTATCCATAAAAATTTTAAGACGCATGAAAAACATCTCAAACAATTTTTTACGAAACAAAAACAAATATTTTCAGCCTGTAAGAAAGATGTAGGAATAAGTAAGAGGTTTTATTATTTACTCATTATGTAAAAAAATTAAAACTCTTTTTGCAGAAGTATTGCTCACCTATATTCAAATAGACTTAAGGAAGAATATAACATAAAACATTCATAAAAATCAATAAAAAGTTTACTGAGAATCAAAATTCTTTTTTAACTGCTCTATAATTAGAGAGATTCCGTTATTTATTTACTATAAAAAATATTTTAAAACTTATTTATATAAGTTCATCTTGAGTATAAAAATAATTTGTTTCTGTACAAGTATACCTCAATCTAATGTTGATTAAAAATCTTTAAAATTTAACTAATTTAGAGTTTTGCTTTGTAAATATTACCTAAGAAAACATTTAAATGTGTAGACTTGGTTGATTGTTACGGCGCACTTTGAAGCAACACGGGAGCTTATGGTAACCGACATCGTAATTTTTAACCTCGGTCAAGTGACGAGTACGATACCTGAACTGGAACCCCCCTCTCCAAACTTTCGCTCCACGCCAACGGGAAGACTTGGAACATTGACAGATTTAATGTGCATCATCCCCGCTACATGGCAGGTCTTTAGTCGCATCAAGGCTCAAACCCACCGCTCGAAAATCAACGCCGACTATAAATCCATGATTATAGCCAATGGGCTACCGCGGCCACGAGGTATAAGTAGCCGTGTTATCCAGAAATTTATTTCTGGTAATTTATATTTATAGTTTGATATATAAATCGTACAACTCTTTAAAGATTAAATATCATTTGAAATATGAATTCATTCAACCGTTGCTATAGAAGATTCTCAATATCAAGGATATAGTCAAGCTTTGTATATAATTCTATATTTGGACAAAATTATATATTTTTAGAGCTTTAAATTCTGTTCTTTAATAAATCAGACTGACGAAATTCTATAATAATAACAACAACTTGTTTTTATAATCAGTTTTCATTTTCTTAAGGGTATTTTAAAGCAGATAAACAGTGGGTTACGTAATAATGGTCAAATAAGTAATAGTTTTTAAGATCAGACCGTAAGAATTTCTCTCGAGACTTTCTAATATACATTCGGGAACATTGAAAATAGTGCACCAAGAAGGGAATTTCGGATTGAAATGAAATTTAATACACATAATGATACAGATGAGATACACTTGATCCCAAAATCAAGACAATTAAGCGAAAACAGTGAGCATAATTATACAAGTACAATGCAACTTCAATAGCACGTCTAACCGCCTCCTGTTGCAATACATGCAGCAACACGGTCAGGCATTGAGATGATTAGACTTCGGATGTTGTCCTGAAGTAGATGGGCCCACAAATTTTGAACAGCCACCTCCAAATCATGTTCAAAGTGACTCAACGGCATCTGGCATTTCCCCTGATCCCACAAATGCTATATTGGGGACAAGCCCAGGTAGCAGGTTGACTATTAAAAAATCTGAACATGATGTAAAAAGTCTTGAGCTACTCGAGATATATGTGGAATATTGTCTTGCTGAAATATTATTCTAGGAAGACCATTTAGAAAAGCTCTCACTAGAGGTCGCAGAATATCATCAACATAACGCTAGCCTGTTAACTATCATAGGCTTGGACTTCGCAGACAGGCCATTACACCTGCTGTGCAGACAGAGTGTCCCGCAATAGCGAAGGTAGAATTGAATCGTTCACCAGGGCATCTCCACAACTGTACGCAGTTATCATATGTCCCCAAAACAAACCGGGATTCCCCCCTAAACACCACTTTTTGCCAATCTGTGGCATTCCACGTCGTTCTGTAGAAGGAGTCGCCGATGTGGTGCTAAAGGCAGCACACAAAAAGGGTGTGTGGATTGCAGACTCGCTTCCTCAGGGAGTCTGGAAATGGTTTGTGGAGTAACTGGCAGCCTTACACCAGACTGTATGGTGAAACGAATCACTATGCGATTCACGAGCGCTTGCCTCCCGGTCCTTCGATCCTCTTGCCTCGTTGTCTTCCTGGTCGTTCCAGACCCAGTTCTCGACACGTGGGTACCGCCTCGCGTCCACTGCTCCCAACATGTTAATAATTATAAACAGTTCTTCTTATAAACAGTTAAACCATGTGAGCTGATGTAATTTTTCACAGTATCGCCGTGTGTCCCTTAGAGACATTACTAATAAAGTGCATACTAAGAACTCGAAGATCTTATGGAAAACTGGACGACTTCGAAAGAACAGAGTCAGATACGTTAAATGTTGTATAAAGTGAGCTGGTCGTATGAAACAATAGTACTAACTCTGCTGTTCAAAGGTGCTGCAGCAATGATTGTTGCAAGGTATGCTCTGATGAAATGAAATCTCTGAGAGGTCAAAAGACACGACAGAATCTGTCACAATGCGAGACAAGAACAACTGATTGTATGACTGGTTTTAATTGATGCAACAGTATCATTGCCCATCTTACATTACCACTTAACCTTCCCTCTGGAGATCATGTAAGGCCAATGAAATATCAAAGGTCTGGAACATCAATTGAGGAGTTCTCAGGTAAATTTCATTGCAGGACGAGACATTGACTCTGTATCATTCCTTATATTACCGTATACCAAACAGGAGAGCGCAGTACCATTTTATGTGTCGTCCTTGTCCTTAACTGTGGCTCAAAATTACGAGGTCTATCACCAATAACTCTCGTGTTACTTCTTAGTTACGACGTTAATAAGCTATCAGTCATTCAATCTTGTACTAGAATGCATAATTTGTAATGGTTAGACCTCTTCGCAAGGGATATTTCCATAGCTATTAATTGTAACATTCAATATCCTTGTGCTAATCATCATACCACACATGTTCCTTTAAATATTTATACTTGTATTTTACACTTATTCAATTTGAATGAAGAAAAAAAACTGCTCTGCTTAATAGTTCATTAATAAGGTAATTTGACTCCCTTTAAGCATACTAATTACTTGTCATAAAAGATATTTTACATAGCATGATGTAATAAGTTGGAAACAGTTTTCGAGCTGAAAAATTTAGTAATTTTTATCGATGTAATTTGAATAAAAGTATAACTCATTAATGGAATCTGAAATCATTATTAATATATTTTGTGTAATAGATAGGTTACTTTAACGTTTTATTTTAATAAATAAGAATCATTTTAATATCTTGAGGCAAAATATTCATTTTTTTTCCCTAGAGAAAACTCCTGAATTCAGAGTAATAAAAAGTATTTTATCATATTGTCAAAAATATACTAAGCTTTTTTTAACATATAAGTGAGGGAGAATCTATATTTTTGAATCAATACTATTATTGATTTATTTTTTTAACAATGATTTGAATAAAATTGATTCTTGGATTTACAATAAAGTACATCTGAACAGCAACAAAGTTTGTCTCCAATGTTCCGAAAGAATTTTTAATTTTTTAAATTTTTGCAGTGTTTTTGTCAACAAATGGGAATAGGAAAGCAAGCTTTCCCATGCTTTAGATATTGGTAGGCCTAATTTTTAGACAGCAAATTAGTTCAGTAAAAAGTATTTGGAAATATGTTTGGAAAAAATAATACAGAGGCAAAAATAAAAAGTGAAATGTTAGGTAAATATTATCAGATTTCTCATAGATTTTAAATATGATTAAGTTTTTAAATTAAAAGTGAATACTGAAAATTCAATCATTTTTATATAAAATATTTAGTCATTTTTAGAGTAGATCATAAAAATTTGAAACAAAAGCAAAAAATATGAAGATAAGGTTTGAATCTGTAGCCTTCTCTCTCTCTTTTTCTCTCTGATTATATTTTTATTCTGCTTTACCTTGATATTTTGGAAAAAAGTATTATTCCTGATGCTGTGCAATTTGAAACGGTCCTACATATATATTCTTCAGATACAAAGCTATAACCATTTCACTACAATTTTAAATGAGGCCTTCACACGTGCTTGTATAGCAGCTAAAATTAACACATTCTTCGTTATCTGATTGTCACTTTAAAGAGATAAAATTTTTCGTTTATTATCAACAGTATCAAATTGATTTATATTAGAATATTCTCATAGACCCTTCAGAAGAAAATCAGTGCCATTTATACAATTTTATCTTTGATGGCCTTGAACTACTCCTATTTATCTTATCTAAATAATTGATCTTGAAATATATATATATATACTTAACACTTGGGTAACGATATCATTAGACATTTTTTTTTTATATATCTCATGCAAAATTCAAAATGATAAGAATGTGTGTGTGTGAATCAAAAATAAAACTTTAATCAAAGAGAGGTATATCCTTGAACTTTTATACTTATCATCGAAGCTCTTCATTTTGAATTATGCGTGTATGCAACAATCAAGTGTACACTTACGAAAACTTTAAAGTCAGCAAAATTGCTTTAAACTTTTAAGAAAGAGATGTAGAGTAAAATGAATTATAAAATGTACCAGAAATATGAAACTAAGTTGAATCACAAGAAAATCATAAAAGTTGTATCTGATGGAAAATGGAAATTGAAAGAATTATCCCATGAAGTAATGTATGCGAAGTAATGTACAATCCCACTAATTTTTCGTATCATGTACGCTGCATTTAAATAACAAATTGAATTTTTAATTAAATTTATGTACCTCAAATTGTATTTCAATTGCGTATAAGCATCTGCCATTCAAATTAAATCAAAATAATTTGGGCTTTAATATTTAATATTTATTCTCTGAAATATTCTTATACGTAGTTATATCTGAATATTTTACCTATCCGTGTTCAATACACATTTTATAATGAATATTGCAAATTCTTTGTTCATACATTTAATCACATAATGTACAAATGTATTAAAATTTCAACTTTATTTCCATAAAGCTTTTTAATAGTGATTAGATTCGACAAATGTTTATAAAAGTATTCGTATAAATATCCATAAATCCAATTTTCAGTCTCATTACAGTTTTCATCAGTATGAGAGGAAAAAATAATGGGAATTTCGGAAATTGCATTTGGAATACCAAATACAATTTATATATATACTATTCTTCTCAATTTCCCATATTATCTTTAATACAAACGTATCAATTTCTAGAAAGGGATCCGAAGGTTTAGGCATATAACTTCTTACGATATATTTTTCGCACAGAAAATTTCTTTTAGTGGAGACTACACTTTAAAATATTAAGAATAGAATATTTTTTAATTATTTTTCATGGGCTTGGCTTTATGATTTCAATTAGATTTGAAGTATGAGTTAAAGATTGCATTCTTTTTCTGGGGGGGGGGGGCAAAAGACATAAACATGTGATCATATGAACCTAAAAAACAAATTCCCTCTTTGCCCTGTATTGTTTAAGAATTGTTAGATTAGTAATTCTGATTAATTCACTCATTATTTAAAAAAATTATGCACTCAAAAAATAATGCCGAAGCCCAAAATCCCAATTTGTAATGAATTTTCTACCTGCATCAGAATTTTTTTAAAAAAATTAGCATTTTGAAAAATAACCTGAAATTTTTGAAATATCTCGTTCCGCATACGGACGTAGTTTCTATGATTTCGAAAAAGAATTTCTCCTTTCAAAAATTTCATTGCAGATACTATTGAAGTTTATTCTTTAAGTAAAATTTTCCTTGTCTTTCTTTTGAGTATTCTTTATTTTATGATTTAATTAATAGGTACCAACACATGTCGTTTGTATTATTTGTGTGCTATTCCTCTTTTTATAATATTTTGAGGGTTTCCAAAGTCGTTAAACTAGATTTTAAAATATGATAATTAGTTCATTTTAGAAGCCAGTAGCTACAAATTAAGGCTTAAATTCAAAAAGTTTTACACTAATCACCTTCATATATATAAATAATGTTTTTAACTTTTAACAAATTTGAAGCTTTGAAATAAAAATAACTTACAATATATTTTTTTCCGTGAGTATTTAAAACATTACAGAAATAAACTTTTAAAAAATTTTAGTGGGGAAAATTACCCTATAGATAAATTTTATCCCTGCATTCCCCCCCCCCTAATTAGATGAATCTCCAATTCCTCATTTTTAAAATTTACAGAATGAAATGTTTGAAAAAAAATCTTTACTTACATCCAATATATTGCTGGTAATTAAGAAATTTATATTGCACAGATAACACAAGATAGCAAAACTTATTACTTTTCTTACCGATATGCAAATAATTTTAACAATAATCTCATTGTTATGCTCATAATAAAGTCCATCTATACAAATATTACAATTTTAAATAAAATAATAAATATGTCTATTTTTTTTATTTCCAAAATTTTTCAGAATTAGTTTCTTTAGGCGATGAAATCAAGATACACAAGGTAATTTCGGAAAAAGAAAGTAGCTCTTGAGTTTTTATCTTTTCCAAGATATGAAGGTAAAGATGAAATTATATTAACATGGGTTATACTTATCTACCAAGCCATGCCCTTTTTCAACAACAAAGCATATGGCTTCTCACAAAGAATTTATAATATTTTCTTTGAAATTTCAGAATAATATCTTTGAATACCTCGCAAGTGTTTCAGATTTTGGTGTACTATAATAAGGGAGGTATTTTCAAGCTTTAAAAGAAAATGTGTTTTTTCCCCTTATATAATACAAACTCTTAATAACAAATAATAATAGAATGTATACAATAGTCATTAATAATTATTAACAATAAACAGAAAAAAGTTTTATTATTATTATTTCAACTTAAACATTCGTAAATGAATGAAAGGATAACACATCAATCAATAACTCCCGAGACTAACCCAGAGATGGCGCTCGAAGTAAACCAGTAACCAGGTCTTTCTAGAGTACTAACCTTTGCTTGAAACGTGTCAAAATTTTAAGTCGATCGGACCAGAAACAGCTGAGTTATCGAGGTTGGAGTAAAGTCGTTTTGTAGTTTGTTTAAAAAATGGAAAAAACCGAGTTTCGTGTTCTGATAAAACATTGTTTTTTAATGGGTAAAAACACCGTGCAAGCGAAACAATGGATTGAAAAATGTTACCCGGACTCTTGTCCATCAAAAGCAACGATTTGTCGGTGGTTTGCCGAGTTTAAACGTGGTCGTACCGACACAAATGACGCGGAACGCTCGGGTAGACCTGTGGAAGCCGTTACACCGGAAAATGTGAGTGAAGTGACAAAAATTATAATGAAAGATCGTAAAGTGAAGCTCCGTGAGATTGCTGAGATGACACAGATATCATATGGAAGTGTATTTACTGAAAAAGGTTTTTTGAAGTGAAGTGAAAAAGGTTTTTTCCAAGTGGGTGCCGCGATTGCTTTCCATGGAACAAAAACAGCAACGAGTCGATGATTCAGAAAGCTGTTTATCGCTATTTACTCGCAACAAAAAAGATTCGGAAAAGCGTTGGAACGATTGTATCACCCTAAAAGGTGATTAACAAAAGGTGTTATGTTGATGAATAAAGAAAAATTTTGCTAAAAAAATGTTGTTTTCTATGTTAGTCTCGGGAGTTATTGATTGATGTGTTAATAATTACCTGATACAATTGTACATTCTCCATAATTGTTTAAAAAATATGAGTTTGGTTATGACGCATATTTCATTATACTAATAATCAAGCTATATGAAATTTTGTACAGGTAATTTGTACTTGCATTCATTTATTGTTAATCAAAAATCATAGCTTCTGCTCAAGAACTTTTATATCATATCAAATCTTATAACGAGATTCAGATGGAGACGTGACAAACAATATTCGAATTGTATTCGAGAAAAATACACCTCGAGAAATAATTCAAACAATTTTTTAACGAAGCAATAAAAATAGAATGATATAGAAAGCATAAAAAGGTAAATTTATTTTAAAAAGTTGACAAACAAATATATTTTTAAACCCCATTCATATAAATTACAATATTTTATTTATCACTTTAATCTAGATTGCTACAAACGATTCTTATGTATCATTTTTTTTCAATTGAAACCCAGTTGAAATAAATATGCCTCGTTAATACACTAGTGCGCTTTTAATGAAAGCTTCTCTTTGAGCTTTGATAATTCTAGCCTTCAAGTTAAAAAGTTAATCAATAAACACATTAGTAATCAAGTGGAAAACAAATAGCTTAACATAAGTATGTGATGTTCGGATTTTTGAAATGCATTGAATCAGATTATGTCTGGACTTGAAGGAAAAGTTTAAGGAGATATTTTGCAAAGACAGTCATTGACAAAATTTTAAGGCCACGAGATTTTTTATTCTATCTGAATGTGTAATCAGAGAAGGAGAAAAATGCTGCGTATGCAAATCATGAAATGACCTCAGAAGCAGAGTAGGGGTATATTAGTTCAAGATCTGAGTATGTCAGAAGAGAACAGCTGTAAAGTCTAAATAAGCATGCACGAAGATGCGACAAAATTTTACTTCCGCATATTATTTAATATCTGAAAATAGGTTTAGGTAAGCATTTTACCGGTTTTCTAACAGATAATTACATAAATAAAAAGGACAGTCAAGGTAAATACTTATTTATTCAATTATTCCCAGAAATGAGCAAAAGAAGTCCCTTAACGTTACGTGAGCGTGGAGAGTTATTGATTAACTTTAAAAAAGTCGCATTGACTGGAGTGGAAGGAAAATATCTGTTGCAGTAGGTCGATCAAAAATGCGCATGAATGATTATCTGAAAGATCCTTGCGATAATGATTCCAAAAACTAAACTGGAAAAAATAAATCAACAGAATGTTGATCAGTTTGAGAAGACGGAATGATTTGGTGTAAAACTCGAAGCAAAAAAAAAAATGTTTTTGAACAAATCTCGTGCGAACATCCACTGAGGTGTCGTATGAGGACAGGTTAACGTCGGCTTAAAACAGATTTCTGTCTTGTTTGGAGGAAAATGTCCAGAAAACTACCTCTTACTAAACAAACAGACTAGCTCGCGTTTGCTCGAAATCATATGTCTTCTACTGATAAATGGAAAATTGTAATCTTTTCAGAAGAAAAAAAGTTTAACATAGATGGCCCTGATGGATAAATTATTACTGGCCCCATTTGAAGGATGACAAACATTTTTTTTTATCTCGAAAATACTACAGATGTGGTTCTATCATGGTATGGGTTCCTTTGGGATATGATGGTCAAGTGGATATTGCTTTCGTAAACGGTTGAATGAATTCAATTCCTTTCCAAAAAAAGGCTTGGCGAGCATTTACTGCCTATGTCACTAATTGTCGGTAGTCAACATTGAATGTTTCTTCAAGACAAAGCGTCCGTGCATAGTTCGGGCCATTTACGGTAACGGTCAATAGTACCATAGCGTTCACCAACTGAAAACATGGATTTTAAATGCAGGAATAACATACCTATAAATTTATTTCACAGACTAGTTGAGACTCAAATTCAACTCGAGTATTCGATGTAATCATGAATCATTGTGGTTCAGCGAAATATTGAGGTCGTTTTACTATATTTTCAATTGTATCCTTAAAAGTATATCACACATATTTATTTCTGTTACGTAATTATTTACTATAAATGAAAAATTTTCATGGTCAGACTATTTTGCATACAATTAATTTTTAATTTCAGACTAATGTACCATTTTTATTATATTTAAATCCTTTTCATTGTTTTTATATTTTATTATCAACAAAAATCTTGCCGCCTTAAGATTTTGCTGATGACTGTAGTATAAACCATCTGCATTGGATTTCGTTCGAGAGAAAATCACGTGTTCAGAGATTACAATCAACATTCCTTTAGTCTCACATCCTACTAAACTTCTGCAGGTTATAATCAATAGATTTACTTTCTTCGCTTTTGAAAATGCAAATTGTTCAAAATCTTTTTTTTCCAAACATTAAATAAGTAGAATATTTAGTAGTTTTCATCCAATCACATTGCTGTTTTATAATTTATGCAAGAAGTCATTGATTCAGTTGGATTATATAAGTAAAGGATTTCGAAAGGAAGACTAAATTTGTCTTTCTGTATGTAACATGTTATCACAGGTTGAAAGCACGACTAATTCTTTCCAAATTTGAAAAAACACGACAAATTCCTTCAAAACTTAGTCGATGAATTTTGTATAGTTGAGGAATATTATCTCGGAGAAAAAATTCATATTTATTAGATACCTATAATTAGAAAAAGGCTTTTTTTTTTTTTTTACTTTCTTTTTGTGTAAACATTTTTATGAAAAGATTAAAGTAGAATACATTTTTAGTATTCCAAGATAGTAAAGGCTTTGTAAGCATAGGGAAAAGGGTCGATTGCATTATTTGCGTTTACATTCAGGGAATTAAACATTTTCATTTTTATAAGTTTAAAAAGATTACCTTATGCTCTGGGTAAATAATTTTCCATACTTTTATTTCTTCTTTACAGATAAATATTTTCCATACTTTTATTTCTTCTTTACAGATAACTATTTTCCATACTTTTATTTCTTCTTTACAGATAATTATTTTCCATATTTTGTTTTCATCTTTACATTTCGTTTTAAAATAGGTCATTGTTTCACTAATATCAAATATTATACACTTATAACTTGTCTGAAATTTTTAGTTCGTTTATCCTTATATATATATTTCACTTAGACAAATTTCTGTGGGTTTTCTTAAAAAAAAATATTGTGGAAGTTTTGAATTATATTATAACATACGAATAAAAGAAAAAAGAAATGGCAAAATTAAAAATTAAATAATTTCACTCTCCTCAACCTCTCTCTCTCTCTTCATTCATTTTCTTTCTCCAATACTTCATATATATATATATATATATATATATATATATATATATATATATATATATATATATATATATATCAAAAGCTTTGCAAGTATTAATAATAAATTATATTCGTGAGAGTAAATTCGATTAAAAAGGAATTACACAGAACAAAAGGCCTTTCAATATTTCATAGATTCTAGACAATAGGGGGGAGATCAGCATAACATAAAATAATCCTCTAGAATCCGGAAGAACTTCTGATCAAGAAAGTTTGTTCTCAAAAAGTATAATCTGACTTTACCTTTTCTTAGAATAAGATTAGATATTTTGGAGCAACATGTAAAAGATCTACAAGAAAAAGTTCTACATGATGCTAGTAAAGTTCAATAAAGTTAAATATTATTAAATTTCATAACTGATTCCTCCATTTTCTATCTCATTCACTCCCCTTTATAGCTTATGATTAAAAAAAATTCCCCCAGGAAACCTTCTGTCATAATAAAAACTCAAATCTTTATACAATGTGTTTGAAGCAAAAATAAAATCTAATGTTTGAAATTTAGAATATTTTAAAAAAGAAACTATATATATATATATATATATATATATACTATGTAAACAGTGGAAAGCATCGAAAGGTACGAAGAGAGAATATGATATTCTTTAGAATGTTAAATTTCGTAAATAATTTTCAAACATTTTTTTTCTAGTTTCCATAACCATACAATTTTCACATATACTGCTGAAGCACAAACCACTCTTCCTTCAATACACAACCATGTTATTTCTAAGAACTATTCAAAGATATAATAAAAAAATATTATGGATGTATATGTTCTTAAGGATCAACGCAACAAGATCACTTAAGAATTGTAGAGCAATGTTTATATATTCTGTGAGTGTTGATATATTCTCCCATAATTATAAACTAATGCACATTTTTGAAAATATTATCATTATACTTAAGAATCTTGATAATTTTTTAGAAAACTATTAGTACAAATTGGCTAAATGCAAAAATGCTGTTAAACGCTATTTACAACAATTGTATGAGTTTTATAATTATTATAATTATAAAACTCTTACAATTAATAGATTATATTAGTTTAATTTCTGCAAACGCATATCTGAATTAAAAAAAATAAAATCATGAAATGGAATACCACTGGGAAACTTTTAAAAACATTTCAGTCTCGATTATTACTCCATCTTAATATTAACTGCTTGAGTCTGTGACGGGTCTATCCGCGACCTTGTCACTAACAGTCCTCTTGGGGAATTTTCACTCCTCAGCAATTATTTGTACTAGAGGGCTTCCTCCGAAGAAGAGAACGTGATCATTCTAATTCAGATGTGTATATATAGTATAAACTTTCAGGCAAAGAAGGGGGAGATAGGATAGGATAGACTTCTAGCTGAATTGTTCTGTGGATTGATTGATAAATAAACCAATTATTTTAGAGATGTCGACCCTACCTTCCGACCCTACACCATTACAAGTCTACAGTTACGAACTAGGATTTTCTGATTATACCGTTTCAAATAATTGTTTTGTATTAAAATAAATAATAAAAAAAGTGGGAAATTTGTACAACTAAATAGCCATTTAGCTGAAAACAATGGGTTTTGAATTGGTTTCTTTTCTATTATAAAAATGTTTCTACTTCCTAACAGAAAAGTATTAAAAACCCCCCCCCCCCCAAACAAAAAAAAAATAGAAAGAAAAATTGTGTGCAGAATTCTGAGTTTCACATTGATCTGATACAAAAATTGAGAAATATTAACAACTGTTTAAAAGAGGAATATATTTATAATTTTTATTCTAATTTAAGTTATATATGAATGAAACAATACTGCAATTATAGCTTCTTTAAGAACTACAAACAGAATGAATTTCTTTTAGAAGCGCAGTTATCGAAACAACTGCGAAAGATAACCGTTATAGAGTAACAAAAATTAAGGACTACTTTTCACTTTTAATAATCTATTTCAATTTCTGTAAAATGATATGATGATTTTCGTTGTGTTATCGATTATTTCAAAGCCCATAAAATTAGATCTTGGAAAATTTCAAATTAAATAATTTCTAGACATATTGACGAAACAAAGCGCAATTAGAGTATACATCTAAGGTGTTTCTTGAATAATCAATGTTGAGATTTAATGCGCTTTTTTTTTCTTTTTTTTTTTAATAAAATTTTATTACTATGAAGCTTAATAACTTATTGTTTTTAGATTGCTTCGAAAAATTCTCATTTCAATTGAGATTTATTTTAAGATGTTTACACGTTACTCATTTAAATCATGAGGGATTAAAATGAATAAAAGAAGATGAAGAAGTAAGAAAAAATTCTAATTTTCTTTCATTTCAGTAGTTATAATTTTATCCCATTTATGGGCAAAGAAAGAATTTACAAATTGGTCATGAATATTACTAACACTAATTAACATAGTAAGTAAAATTGGGGCAAGTAGAACAAGTCTTTCCAATCATGCTGTATTTCACAAATAATGAACTGTCTTCTGATCATGAAAGATTGTCGGCATATGTTTATGTCAAAATCTTTAATGTTGATATTGTTTTTCAAACAACGGTAAAAGAGTTTTATCAGTTTATCACTCGGCTTTCTGCTTTCTAGATTCGTGCTCTTTTTCAATCTCATTTTGAAGATTCAATTAGAGTAATATGACTCTGAGGAAATACAACTACTTGTGTTTTCAAAGGAAACTATTGACATCTTATAATCAGGTACATTTACAATAAATATTTGAATTCGCTAAAGAATGTTTATCTCTGGCAGAGTAATTTCGATCACAATATAAATCCTCAAAATTAAATATGAAAACTCCACCTTTCTTTTTATACATGTCTAACGTAGATAAATGAATTCTGAAATTAAAAAGAATATTCAAACAAAATAACTATCGTTTCAAATTTTTTTGTATTCTGTATGAAAAGGTGTAAGCTTATTCATTCCTAAATGCAATATTTTTGTTGCTTTTAGTACAAGATGTACACATACACATATGTATTGCCATTCTCAAAATTGAAAATTGTTCAGAAAGCTTTATATACGTATAAAAACGATGTATCTCTCTCCGAAATATATTGCAAGCCCTTCTGACTTAAGACATAACCTTTTTAATGTAAGATTTAACGTAAAGATTATCAAAGTTATTGGAGAATCTCTTATTAAGACGTAACGTAATAAATCACGTAATAATTTATATAATACACAAAAACGTATTAATACAAACTTACTAATCCTTCTCAATAATTGAATATTTGATTATTCATATTACAATGTTAATTATAATTAATTTAGAACATATTTCATAACAGATTTTTCACTAAAAAGTTCAGGAAATTTACTAATCCTTTTGCAATCGAAAACAAGTTTCTCACTGAGTTACTTATAAATTTCGTCTTGGTAAGTAAATTCATTTTAATATCCTTGATAACACTTACAAAATTTCAAATTACTTTTACTAAAAAAAGTTATTAATCTAAAGGATAAGACAAAATTCAAATTAATTAGAAGAATAGGACAAAACTGTTGTAATTTATGTTACATAATTAGCACTAATATTTTCAAAACTATTTTTGTTTCGACTATTTTAATTATATTTAAAGAATTTCAATAAGGGAATTAATAAATGTGTTTCACTTAAAGTATCTCGAAATATATAAAATATTAATATACTGACATACTCATATTTTTAGTGAATTGTTCAAAAAAGTATTGGAAAAATATAATATTAAGTGAGTCGATGTCCACAAAAAAATCAACATTATTTAATTATTACTACTTCGATATATTAGGAAATATTTTGCTTAAAAATATTTAAGGAGATTTTCACAATTATTCTGGATGCAAAAAATTGTAAGACTCATTCATTATTATACACTAAAAGAATAAAGCTTTTTTTGAAATCACATTTAATTAAAACTTTCTTTCCAAAAAAAATGAATAACTTTCAGCCTCAAACAGTTCTGAATATGTCAAAACTACAATAAATTGGTAATGCTAATAAGATCTGGAAAAAAGGATTAGGAGAAAATATATCACACACATTCAGGTGAGAAAAATATTTAATTAAAACAAGAGAAAGCCATCTTACCGTATTGCTATGTAGAAGGAGATGAGTGCAAGCACAGCAGCAAACATGGTGTTGAATAGTAATAAGCCGAATGAGAAGGATTACACGATTTCTCCTATCACACAAATGACGCAATTTCACTGAACTTCCACTTATCGACTTTAGATTTTTATCATACACTATTTTTTTTCCACCAGTGAACCTCCAACAGTTACCAAGGCATCATCACGATGGCATTTGAGCTTTAGAATCAGCAGGCCCAAATTTTAATATCAGATTATTCACGATCGCAAAGCATTTTATTACACTTCTAAAATAATTCCATCCGCTTCCTAAATCCTTCCTTCAACGCGAATCAAATGTAAAGACATTTGATTTGTAAACCTGCATTAGACTTGAACGAAATAATCATTCAAAATCACATCACGTTTGTTTTCTTGACAGAATTTCGGTACATGTATAAAAATTGATTGAGAAAAATATTTTCGTCATATTTCGCTGTACTTAAGATAAGATGTATCACAAATTAATGTCAGAGTCAAAGTTTATTCGCAAAGTGGTGTTCCTCTTTATTCATTTTTTTTTTTTTTTTTTACTATCTAGAAGAAATTTCTTTTACTGGAAATATTCTATATATTTTAAATTAAACACATAAAATTAAAAGCAATAAATCATTTTACATCAGTGAAAGGTTTTTGAAATCGGTGATTATCTTACGATCGGTAAAAGCTTTTGAACGCTATAATAAAAATACCTCAATGAAAATATTTGAATGAAACTTAGAAAACTTACATTGAAATGTAATTTTATTAGTTTATTGGTAAAAAATAACTTTAAAATAACTTAACATGTATCATTAAAATAACTTTTAAATTATCTTGTGTCTTTTTTATGAATTGATTGATTCAAAGAAATGAAGCTATGGTGTTGTTAATGGATTTTTAAAAAAGGAAAAGTACGTACTTTTTTACTACTAAAGAGAAAATAACGAGCTGTTTTGTTTGTTATTGCTTATTAATTATATATATATATATATATATATATATATGAGGGGTTTAATATCAAGTATTAATTTCTCTACATTTCCCACAAAATACCCATATTCACTACTCTACTTACATGACAATACCCCAAGCTAAAACGACTTCTAGCAAATCATACTTTTTATCCACGTGATTTCTCGAATTTTTACGAGTATGAAGTGGGCAAGAAAAAGGAGAACACGTAACTAATTTCTATCTAAGAGATGGGTCAAAATATTTTCGCTTTTTTCAAGATATACTAAAGTACCATGTTAATTAAGGAATGAGAGGAGAGGAAGAAGTGACCTTGATGGCCATCCTATTTTAAGAAGACATATTATAAAACGTCTTTTTCTCCACTATTTAGATTCTTTAGTCATAGTGAAACTAGTTTTGAATATTTTAGTTTTTGATCTAACATGTTACTGAAGTCTTAAGTTCTCATCTCATTTGCAGACACTCTGCTGGTTCATTATATAATATATTTTAATTTTTATTTACTTGATTCATTTACTATACAAAATTAATTTTCATTTCCCTAGTTTTCTCATTTTTAATAAGGAATTTTAATTTCATTATTTTGATTAAGGAAAACTTAAAAAAATTGTTCTTTGAGATATTTCTTACATCTGATACGATGGAAAAAATATCTGTAAAAATCTGGTTTTGAGCTTAAAATAAATTTTTTTAAATAAATTAGTTTCGTGGCCATCGAAATACTTTATCCGGATGATATTCGTGAATTACTACCAGATTTACAGATCTTATAAATTTCATTTCTAATAAAGAATGTTACATGGAGTGTCGTCCTTCCTTCATTATTTAATTCTTCCTTCATTCGTGGACACTGATACTGCTTTGAGTGATCAGTGCGTGCGCGCGTATTTGATTGTTTATCTAGTTACTCCAATTTAGCATGCGTATTTCATGTAACTTGTTTAACTGAGAACTTTTTTTTATCTGAATATCGAGAGCTGAACCGAGAATATCGATCTTGTGGTGGTTGGTTAAGAGGATACATACCGTATATTTAATTTGTAATTTTGAACTTAAAGATTAAATATTTCCCCTTGAAACAACACATTCCGTAGTGACTGATTTGTGGGTTGTAGATGAAGTGAGGCATTGATAGAAAATAAACTTCATAAGATATAAATTTTAATCATTTAAATTATGCTTATTCAAATGTCCTTGAACCTTTTTAAACTTTCAGCCGCTTATATTTTACCCGCCACATCAGTGAATGTCTTCTTACCCCGAGGCGGGGGAGGACTCTTGACCTTGAGATGCCGGCAGCGATATGAACCCTTGACCATTAGGTCCGAAGAAAAGTTGTCTGGTCGCTTTTTGCAGCACTCTTATCAAATAGACCAGGGGCGGCAGACTTTCGGAAGAGAAAAGACATGTTATCAAGGAAAAAAAACAGGAAACTGAAGGTTGTCGGAGAGCCATTTATATATATATACGTGTGCACACGTGGACGTCGGTAGATGTCGGTTAACTTAATATTTGAATTATTAAATTTATATTTTAATACTAAGTTAATATTCGAATTATTCAATTAATATTTTTTAATTATTAAAGTAATGTTTTTTTTACTATTTAAATAAAGTTTTACATAAAATAACATCTTCTATTCCTTTAAAAACTAAGAACTATCAAAGATATTTTTATTCCAGTGACTTAATGCAAGAAACAACCAATGTCAAAACATCATAATGCTAAGAATTAGATTTTCAAACTTCGTAAAATTATTCCAAAGTAAATAATAACTAAAATACTTTATTTTGAAACTTCATATTTTCTGAAATAATTAAAATTTGACATTAGTTGTTCTTGCATATAAATGGTGTGAGTTTCTTTTAGCCCAATACGTAATTTGTCTCTTTTCTGCAGTTCTTCACTTTTGCAGTTAGCAGTTGTTCTTGCTTGAAAACGTTTCGAACTTTATAAGCTGAACACGTAACCTATATTATTTTCCTATAAAATTGACTTTGGTTATTCTTCCTTAAGCCTCCCACATTTTTAAGCACCACTAAGTACCTAATTCCCTGGTCCTGGGTACTCCCATGTAAGCATATTTAAGTTTGTAAGGATTTTTAGGACAAATATAAAAGGGATAAATGCTAGATGTTTTTATTCAAAATTTAGTTAGATTAGTGATTTTGCATAGCTTTTGAATAAAAATATTCGAAGAGCTATTTAAGTAATTTAATAATAAAGCCGCAATCACAAATATATATATATCCTTTTACCTGCTAAAACAGTGCAAGAGAGGGCTGCCAAAATGTCTTCGAATATAACAGGGCAGCAAGTCGAAGATATTCAGTTGGCTTCCACAATATCAGTCAGTTTCAATTGATAAGTCATGTAATATTAGAGACACTGCACAAGTATCATTTTTTGGGTAATATATGTCAGCACGAGGTCCCAAAGAAGAGCTTCTCTGGCTGCTGCCACTCAAACACGGAGAGAAGATATTGGGAATGTTGTAGAAATATATCTAGAGCACACCAGAATCAATTTAAGTAAAATAGTTTTCATTACTACAGGTGGAGCTAATAATATGACAGGAATAAATAAAGGAGCTGTTTCAATCTTTAAAAAAATGAATTTAAAATTCTCACGTACCTCTGCTTATACACCAGGAAGCGCTTTGCTCTCAAAAATTTTCTGAAAAAATGGTTACGATCGTGAACTTCGTTATCAAAGCAATTAAGAACATTTTGGCCAAACCACTTTATCATTACCAACTTAAGATACTCTTGGACGAAATAAATAGTGAATATGTTGATTTACTTCTGAACAATATGGTTTGCTGGCTTTCCAGAAGAAATGTATTGAAGTTCTTTGCTTCACGTATAAAAGAAAGTAAATTGTTTCTACACGAAAAATGGATAACACATCATGAATTGGAAGAAAACACATGGTTACAAAAACTTTATTTCATGGTCGACATTACATCACATCTTAATGCTTTCGTTGCATTGTTACAAGGAAAAGAAAACGTCGTATATACATTATTGGAAGAGGCTAGGTGCTTTGAAAATAAGCTACATGGCTTTCCCGAAGATATAGAGAAAGGTGAATTACTTCATACAACTTGAATATCCCCCATCATACATCCCCTCTCTGTTCCTCTATTTCGTCAAGACAACACTCGTGTTGAAATCGCTGCAATCTCAAGATCTTGACTCGCAACCATAAACACTTTGCCACGGCCAGACGCATCGCCACATCTGACCCCGATAGAAAATTTATGGGATGCTATAGGCCGTTCTGTTCAGACTCACCGCTACCTCAAAATTTTCATGCCAAAGTCCAATCTACATTTGGTAAATTGATTCAAGGCACCGTTAAGTACATCTACGACTCCATGCCAAGCCGTATGGCAGAATGCATTAAAAGTAATAGTGGGCCAAAATCCTGTTGAGAGTTGTATCAATTTTATATTCAGACCAACAAATTTTGCAATACTTGTGGTCAGATTTTAATAATTTATTGTTGGAGGGGAAATATAGCTTACTTTCAAATATCATTTATATATATGTAGGATTTTCTAGCTAATTATCAAATAATTAATTGTACTTTCAAAAATGTACTACAAAACCAATTCCTCAGCACCACGAATCAGCATCATGTGAAAACTTGTGCAGCGCCACCTATTCCTGAACAAAACTGATCAACATTTCGTTCTCGCTCGCTCTCTTTTCCCCCTCCTTCCGGTGGCCGCGGTAGCCTAGTGGTCAAGGTCGTGGACTAGCGGCCGGCGGTTTTCGCTCAGTCGCGGGTTCGATCCTTGGCCGCCAAAGACCTGCCGTGTAGCCGGGCCTGATGCACGTTAAATCTGTTCGGGGCCCAAAGTCTTCCCGTTGGCTTGGTGTGGATGTTAGGAGAGGGGGTGCCAGCTCAGGTATCGTCCTCGTCACTTGACCGTGGTTCAAAATTACGAGGTCCGTCGCCAGTATAGCCCTCGTGTTGCTTCTAGTGCGGCGTTAATAAAAACTAAAACTAATCCCCCTCCTTCCGTCTCATTTCTCCTTCGCATTACCCATGTTGAAAATGAACTCCGAACGCAAGAGCGCTTTCCAAAAACCATCGCCGAAATGGGTTAAATGAAGCCGCTATCTATCTTTCTCCGATGAACTGGTCAATTTACTTATTCCTGTTGTAAATATTTTCCCTCCATCTCTTCTAATAAACTAAGCAAAACAATTTCAAGCATCATCATTGAATTCATACAAAGTCGTCATAGAATCCGATAATGGAATTACTCCCCAACACAAACCAGCCCTTTGCGTAAGAGCAAACCAGTGTAGATTCGGGATGTACAATCCCATCATATATATATATATATATATATATATATATATATATATATATATATATATATATATATATATATATATATATATATATATATATATATATATGTGTGTGTGTGTGTGTGATATATAGGTGATATATATATATATATTATTATATATATATATATATATATATATATACTGCTGTTTGTAGAAAATGCAACACCATGAAAGAATCATCAGAATCAAATGAAATTTAATGCAGAAACGACTTGTACTGATACAAATAAATGATGAAATTTTCAAAACAAAAGAAACAAATTAAGCGTCCGAAATCAGTATTTGGTGCAGCCACCATGCGCTGCAATAAGTGCTGCTATACGACGTGGCATGGAGTCAAACAGATGTTGAATATCTGCTTGAGGAAGAGAATTCCATATCGCTTGTATGCGCAACCAAAGTTCGTCTTTGGAAACTGCAGGACGCGGATCACGAGCGAGACGCCGACCAACCATATCCCACACGTGCTCAATAGGCGACATATCCGGTGAATAAGCAGGCCAAGGAAGAAGTTGCATGCGTTGTGCTGAACAGAAGTCTCGAACAGTCCGCGCAACATGTGGGCGTGCATTATCCTGCTGAAAGATAGCTCCAGGGATGTCTTGAAGGAAAGGAACGACTTCGGGCTGTAGCACTTCACGGACGTACCTGTTGCTATTGAGATTACCCTCAATTCGTATCAAATTGGATCGTTCATGATACGAAATCGCACCCCAGACCATAACTCCGGGTGTTCGACCACTATGTCGTTCAATAATACACTCAGGAAGGCAGCGTTGACCGGCATAACGTCTAACACGAACACGGCCATCATGGGTTCACAAATTGAAGCGTGATTCATCTGAAAAGACAACTTGGTGCCAATCAGCTCGCCTGTCTCTGTGCTCAAGAGCCCACTGCCGACGCAGCCGTCGATGATTCGCCGTGAGGGGAATCCTGTATAAAGGCACCCTTGCACGCAATCCACGGCGCAGCAGACGACGACGAATTGACGAAGCCGACAATTGTACACCTGTAGCAGTAGACCAACGTGCTGCCAGCTGCCTGGAGGAAGCTGTGCGATCATTCACCGCCATGCGGAGCAGGTGTCGATCATCGCGCTCTGACGTCACCTTCTGTCGTCCAGTGCCTGTTTTTCGAGTTGTTCGGTGCTCGTCGGTCCACTGCTTCCAAACTCGCATCACTGTGGAACTGTTCCGCTGCATACGAGCTGCTATTGCGCGATAGGAAAATCCTCCTTCTCGAAGGCCGATTATCCTCCCTCGTTCAAACTCCGTAAGTTGCTTGAATTTCTTATTCTTCCGTCGTGGAGGCATACTCAGGTCTCACTAAACGTTTGCCACTAACAAATAATCATAGACTTTTTTCAACGTCCCGCTACAGCACTTTATTTATACGCTTTCAGCATCAAATCAGAGGGCGCCACGCGCGCCGCGCACGCGCGATGGCTCTGAAACTTTATTAATTTGCATAATATCCTATAATTGACATTTGCTGCGAATTTCATTTGATTCTGATGATTCCTTCATGGTGTTGCATTTTCTACAAACAGCAGTTTATATATATATATATAAATTTATATATATATATATATATATATATATATATACAAAGAAATAAAAATCATAAGTAAACTATTTAGTAAATATATCATAAACAAAAGGCTATTAGAATTAATTGTGTAAATGAATACAAATCAAATATATATTTTAGAAACTATAAAAAGAAATTGTTCAGTTTTGAAGAAAAATTCTGTGCTTGAAATAATTTTAGAAAAACAATTACTTAAATGCATGATTAAAATGAGTAATAAATATGACAAAAGAAGTAAACTAATAGAAAAATGTAAAAAGAAGAAAAGAAAACCGAGAAATGGAAAGGAAGGGATGTAAAGTAAACTTAACATATTCTTTCACAGTCTTCAGTGTGGGATGCGTGGTTATTTCAGAATTAAAGAACTAACTGTTTCATTAATCATATACTTTATAAAATCATTAAAAATTCTAAATTCAGATGAACAAAGAAAAGTGAAAAAAATCAGAAAAAAAAATAATAATCAAATATCATAAATGTATAATTACAACAGCAAATAATTATAACAGCACAGTATAAAAGATTGAATCTATTTATTTTGAAGAAACAAGAAGAAAATATAAAGAAAGTAAAAAATTAAAATAAATTCTTATTCCAAAATATGTCGTACCATATGCAAACGATATAAACTAATGGTGTCTTCTGTGTAGTAAAATTCGCACTTAAGTGCAGGGATTTGTTTGGTGGTAAAATAATAAAGTCCTCTACATTCTAAAGTTAGCGTTAAAAACACATAAGAAAATAATTATAATTAAATGTTAATAATACATAACATTAATTAATATAACCAATAAATTAACAAAAATAAAGTAATTGTGATTGCTTATTAAAGTGGAGCGGAGAAGTAACACTAGGTTTATTGGGAGAATGCCCAAGGGTACAGAGTTCACCCAAAGGGCTTAGATCTACAAACCGACCTCCCGGTAGACAATTAATTACCTACACTCATTATTTAGTGGCAAAAAAAAAAAATTTTTCGACAATAAAGGGTAAGACAAAATAATATATGTTGGAACAAAGAACATAAGATATTACATAATTTCGAAATTAAAAAGTAAATAAAAGCTTGCAATGTGTTAACAGAGTCCTAAGTCATATTTCTTATACTTTTAATTTTTTTTTTTTTTTTTTTTTTCATTTTTTTGAATACATATTAGTCTGTATTCTATTGACGTCGCGACTTCCTACAACAGCGGTTGCTGACATCATGACGTTTATCCTCAGGCAGTCTGCTCGGCGACGGTTGGCCACAGCGTTGATACAAGGTATGCACACAAAAAGGAAAATTGAATTATTCAGATACGAAATCAAAAATTAAAACAATTATGAAATTTATTGAATAATTTTACGAGCCTTAAGAATACAGGATTTAAGTTTGAAATACAAATTAAGGTTTTCATGCACGAACTTCAGCCAAATAGGTTTTGCTTCAACAACAGGATAATTTAAATGAAAATCTTAATAATTAATAATTTAAATGATTTCTTTTTGTATGTCACCGAAGAAATTGGCAAGACATAGCCTCAAAAAATTACAATAGAGGAACTGAAAAAATTGAACTTCATTTTGAAGATCCACAGTAGTTACAAATGTTTTAGAACGACTGTCAGCGAACGGAGACAAAGAAAAGAGAGGTGGAAAAGGCAAGACAAAACGAACTAGTATTGGAGCGAATTCAAACGAGGTCAGCAATTTCAGGTGAGTCTCTAAATCCTATTATCTCTAGTTCTAAAAAGAAGTATAATTTACGAAATTGGAATACAGGTAGTTTATTGGTGCCATAAAGATTGGCTATCCTTTTGGGGCCAATTTCTACAAATTCATCTTGATGAAGATTTTGCACATGAAAACAAGTCCCAATACTTTATTCAAACTACAGTAAAGGAATCTCGTGCACGAGAAGCTGTAAAAATCTTCCCTCTTACCAGAGCTAACCGCACCAAAGCAGGGGACAGTCTAAAAGCACAATTTGGCAGAAATAAACTTTTGGTAGAGATTTATGTTAGATAGTTATTAAAACTTACAATATCGATTCAAAACATGAAATTTTCGATGGCATCTCTGTATGATGAACTAGAATCGTATTTAAAGACAAATACGCTTCGTTACTTGTTCCTATGATTGAGTCTTGTTTATGAGAGAAGCTACTGAAAGCATGGAACAAAAGGGCTTCTTTTGCTACCGCAACTGATGTTAAAGGGTGATTAGCTAGTTTGATGTCTGTCCATAAGGCAGAAACAGAAGCAGAAGAAAGAATAAATTTTTCAGTAGCTGGTGGGAACAAATGAAAAGCATCCCTCTTTAAAGAAAAGTGAAAGATATACCCAAGAGCAAATTCCCCAGTTTCCAGTTTAGTGACTATATCCTAAAAGGATGTGAAGAAATTATATGTTTTTGATCTGGGAAACACTCAAACTTAGATTGTTTTTCTGCTATGAAGATGAGTTTATTTGGGAGACAGAGTATTTTAAGAAACGAATAGTTTTGTTTTGCGTATTTGACGCTAGGGCCTCCTGTTCCTTATTGCAAAGTTTTCCAGCAATATGTAGTATGTGACAAAAAAACATGTGCCCCTTATGTGTGGAACTCTAGGTGCACAAAATAAGGAATTGAATAGGAGGGATGGAAAATATGAAAGTTCCGAAATCAATATGTTTAACCTCTCTTTTGATCTAAAGGTGTTTCTTAAGACCTTGAAAGTAAAATTGGTATTAGGTAGTGAAAGAATTCTTGTGAGAGCACTCCTAGATTCTGGCTCACAAAAAACATATATTTTAAAGCAATTGGCCAAAAATAGGGTATGTTCTAAAAAGAAGAAAAACTCACGTACACTCTTTGTACGAGTTGTATAAATCTGACAAAAATATGAACACACCTACAATGAAATCAAATTTAGAAACCCAGAAGAAAATGTGACCAGTAACATGGTAACTTTGGGCTAGTCATCTATATGTTAGAATATTATATCAATTAGGTTCTGGGCATTGTAGGAGCTTGAAGAAATGAAGATGTGACATTATCTCTCTGAGATGTTGGAAATGAGTCACAACTCGTTCAAATACTACTTGGAGCTGAAGTAATAGGAAAACTTATGACTGGTCAGAGTAAAGTTTTGACCTGAGGAATGGTAACCCTAGAAACTTTGTTGGAATAGACTTTGTCAGATAAAATAGCTGAAAATGAATTATGTTGCTATGAAAATGAATGCTATGTTAGTTACTTCCCTTTTGATAATAGAAATTGATATTTTGCAGGTGTGGAAATTAAATTCATTGGGGATACAAGATCCTTCAGAGAAAAGACCTAAAGAAGAACTTCCTGAAGCCTCAATGGAACACTACTTGAAAACTATTAAAGTGAATGAAGATGAACATTTTCTTATTCTGCGGTTTGAGGGTAATTTCCCATTTCCTGACAATTTTAATTTGACACTGAAGAGAATGGAACTGAGAAGCTTTATAACTCGTATGGCCCAGTTTTCAAAGAGTGGGAACAAGAAGGCATAATAGAAGATGTATCTAAAGAAGAAATGAAGTTGTCTTGTCATTACTTACCCATAAATATGTGGTGAAGGAGAACAGCACAACTAAAATTAAGTCTGTATATAATGCTTCTACGAAACAGAGATGAACGGCATGTCTAAATGAATGTGTTGATAAAGGATTTATTCTAATAGAAGTAAATTCTTCTATAATAGCCAGGTTTCAACTATATAATTTTGGTATAACAACTAATATACGCAAAGCCAATTTTACAAATCAGCCTCTGTAAAAATGATGGAAATTTCTTGCGATTCTTATGGCATTGTGAAGATTGAGAGTTCAGGCATTATCGTCATCCCAGAAATTTCTTTGGCATTTCTTGTAACCCATTCTTCAATAGAGCAACTATTCAATACCTTTAGAAAAGGAAATAAGATGAAGCCTAGAAAGGAAAGGAGAAATACCCTAAAAACATTATCCGGCAACTGGTACACAGTTTCCATGTGGATAATTGCTTGATTAGTGTCCAAACAGAGTCACGGTTGAAGAACTTTATTAAAGTTGTCAAGGACATGTGATACCTGAAAGGAAATTTTAATTACGAAAGGAGGGAAGGAGAGTACACTGACCTAACAAAATCCATTAATAAGTCCAACAAACATTCTAGAAAGGATTTAGGACAGACATTATGATTATTGATATAGAAGAAGCAACAAACGGAATGATCAGGAAGATATATATTTTAGTTGCTTCGCACAAAGTTTTTAATCCTGGGGGGTGGGAACTAGTCTGTTATTGATGCGTTCAAAACTATGGCTGCAAAATTTATAGAAATATAAAATTGATTGAGATGAAGAAGTTGATATGAAAACTCGTCAAGAATTTCTTAGTTGGCTATATGAGCTTGAAAACTCAAAACTTGTAAAGGGATCAATATGTTTGCACTGTTATAAAGGTCTCAAGGCCCATTTCTCTTCATTTCCTCAGTGAGGGAGAAAATTTGTCTATTCTACAGCAGTGTTTATTCGAGTCGGTGGTGAAAACTTTGTTCATGTACATGATCTCTAGGTTGAAACTTCATGGGGCGTCTTTTACTGCACATCTTTCTTCTGATATCCTAAAAGAATTTCAGACAGGCATTGTTCTTTTTCTGTACTGACTCCACTGAAGTAATAGCTTGGGTTAGGAGAGAAGATTCATGGGGGTGTATTTGTTCAGAATTGCATTCAAGAAATCAGAAAACTGACGCCTGTCAGAACCTGGAGACATGTGCCTGGATCTTTGAATTCTGCAGAGTGAACAAGTATAGGCTTCTCCGCATATCACCTGTGCAATTCTAAATGATGGGAGGGTCACAGTTATCTATATCTTCCCCCTGGACAGTGGCCTGTTAGTAATGAAGTAGCTGCGAATGAAGAAGTGAGCAGAGAAAAAACAAGAAAGATAGGTAATAATACAAATAACAGAGATATGGAGTGATAATTTTTTTCACATATAGTTAGTAGAAACATCCTAGTGGGTTTTAGGCAAACAACAGTAGCTTTGATTCTACGTTTTCTCCATAAGGTTTCGCATAAAAAGAAGTTGAGAGGTAATTTGATCTGTGTGGAATTCAAAAAGGCAAATGTACTAGTATTTATGTCCTTACAGTTAAAAGCTTTCAAGACGAGAAATTTCTTACTAAAATGCAAGCATTTCCAGACTAAGGACTTCTGAGAGTAAAGAATAAATTTGTATACAGTGATGAAAACGAGAATTTCAGATTCCAAGTTGTCTTACCGGCCAGTAGTATTGTGCTGAAAATAAGCTGCGAAGAGCATAGAAAGGCAGTGTATGCTGGTTCTTCAACCTTATCCTCTTGGAGTTAAGGAGAAGTTTTGATTCTGAAAGCTAAAAGGTTGATAAAATAAATTCTTTCATAGTGTATGGCGTATAGGCGTTACAAATCTAAACTTGTTGGAGTTCTCTGCTCCCCTCTGCCCTCAGAGAGAGAGATTACTGAGACGGAAGTATTCCTGGTTTCAGATGTGGGTTATGTCAGTCCCCTCTTTTTGCAATCGAAAAGAAAGGCTTGTATCGGTTTATTTACTCTCGCTGCCTGACGAGCGGCTCATTCTGAATAAGTATATGCACTCGCTACAGAGACTTTCTTTCGAGCTTTAAGAAAATTCATTGCGAGAAGAGGCAAGATTTCGGTTCTTTACTCTGATTATGGTAAGGGCTGTGAAAGCAAACAATGCATTGAGAGATTAAGAGTGGAACAAGATTGTGTGATATGCACAGCTGCTCAAGAAATTACTTGGTAATTTATTCCACCCACAGCAACATGATGGGATGGGTAGTGGGAATGAATAATGAGTATGCTCTAGGAACTTCTATGTCGAATATTAAGAAAGTTTGTGACTTTGGTCTATTCGCGATTTTCTCTTTACTAACCTTAGGGATATGGGGATATATAAGTAAAGTGAATTCAGATTTGTTGATATATAAGTAAAGTGAAATTTAGAGGAAGGAGATGGGGTTAACTCTGAGTATTATTCTAACAAGAGGCCAATAATATCAAGAGTTAGTTGCCGGTTATTACTGTCGCAAAGAATTTCTCAGAGAAAGCAACCCCAACTGTAAGGGTTTGGTAAGAACATAAAATTTCAGTGATATTTAAATTGGTTGGCTAACCACACAGTTCAAAGAGATCCATAACCAGTTATATTATAGTAATTGATAAATAAATAATTGAGTTGAAATAGACTTGCGTGTCTTTGGAGCAGTTATTGACTTTTAGAGTTAGTTACATTTAATTGAACTATGGCACTAAAATAGGATAGAAATAATCGTTCGCTACAACTTTACCTCAGATTACGAAGAGATTGTTACGATCTTAGGTCTATGAATTTGTAATAAATGCTAGATTTCTGACCCACATGCATGATGATTGAACTGAATTGATTCATTTGACTTCTGCAATGTTTATTCATAGAAATGGTAAAAACGAAACACCAGATCTTGACTATATGGATTGAGTTTCATTGACAAAACGTAGATGTTATGTGAAAATCGCAGACAAATATTTAAAAATGAATATCTTGCTCTTCTGGTCCACAAGGGAATAAGAAGAAATAATGACTTAAGCGTTAATGATGTTGCGCTGATCGGACATGACAATATCCAAGCCTCCATTGGCTTCTTGGAGTAATCTTGGAGATATATCCAGGACAAAAGTTGTATCCATTACAAATACCCTCGAAAACTGAAGTTGATGTCATGAAGACGACTTCAAGAAAAATCGACCAATCAAAGGAAATATTCTTCCCTTGAAAACACTGATAACTCTGAAGTGACACCTCTTACGAAAAGCAAATCAGGAAGAACCTTACGCATTCCAAACCATTTTAGACTCGTGAACTCTTGTTTTCTATTATGTGTAATTTAGGAATTAACTAATCTTAAGTTATATAAAATACAATTATATATAAATTTCTAAAAATAGATATGATATAGTTATTGTTCCAGAAAGGTACCTTGTTTAGAAGAAAATTACAGTTTTTTTCTCATCTTTCATATTACTTCAAATGTTATTATCAACAACTTTTGTAAAATATCTAAGTATTCAGTTTCAAGTATATTGTTATTGGTTTGTAATAATTTTAAATAAGATGAATAAAAAGACATGTAAGGTTTTTCTTCTGGCTTAAAATTATTTCGAAAAGATGTGAGATTATCAATATTTATCAAAACAAAGTAAAATTATAATTATCAATATAATTATATTCGTAGAAGAATAAATAAATATTAACAAGAATATTACAAGTAAACCCAGCTCTTTATTTGTTTAAATTTTCATTGTTAAATGTAATATAATTTTCTTTAAAAACTAATTTAACTAAATATATAAATTTTCGTAAGAAATAAATCTTTAATATTAGATTTCTTTAAAATTTCCTTAAGAATTTTTATGAGATCTGCAACATCTTTAGAATTAAACTGATCTTTTCAAAATCATAACTGTAGATGGAGTAAATTTCTTTATTTTTTACATAATTAATAATGTCATTATTATTTCAAAAATTACAGTCTAAATAAAACTATCTATAGTATTTTGGAAAAATTTACTAGCCATAAAGATAAGAACATTGGAATCATTAGTCACTATACGAAATTTTATAGTAGTCTTACAGAATTTAGGTGTTAAAAATATGAAGAAATTAATACTGTTTGCGTTTTAGTACATTTTCTTATAGTATAGTAGTAATTCTACTCCTAAATTTCACTATCATTATTTCATATTTCAATAAAATAGTAATTATTAAATAGTCTTATTAATAAAGAATTTTTTTGCACTTTAAAGCATAATTGCTAAGGACTTTGTCAACTTAGCCTATAACGAAATGATTCTGGAAATTTCTTATGGAATTTTGTAACAGTTTATAATAGGTTCATTCATTAGTAATAAAATCTAATTTTTAAAATCTTTACTAATTCTAACATATCTAATAAAAAATTCTACAGGAAAACTCTATTTAATAGCTAATTTAGTAATAAAATGATCTAGATTTCTATTGATTTGTTTCTTAATGCAATTGTTATTGTTAAAATTGAAAACTGAAATTCAGTACTTTTACTCAGGATTTCTCTTAATTTCTTAAAATTCTTAATAATATTTAAATTACCAGTAATAACATGGTAATGTTCTTCATTAATAAACTCTTTATGATCTTTACACATACATTTATTTATTTACAATTCCGATATTATCATAGCTAAAAAGAAGACGACCCATTTTTTAAAATAAATTTATAAGAATTTTCAATTGCAATATTTTAAATGGAAAAATTTTTTATATTTATTAAAAATATTATAAAAATTTATCTTATCTTAAGATTTATTCATATATTTAATTGTACAAAACTCTATTTTTTGAAGTTCAGCTTTATGATCTCTAAAGTTTTATATATTATCCAAAAAGTTAGTAATATCTTTAATTAAATAAAGTCAAGAATTTTCTAATTTATTTTTATCAAAAAAGAAATATTTTAATATTCTAATTTCTCATTATTTAAAGCTAAAGAGAAAGTATTTAATACTTCAAATATTGAAATCTTCTCTCTTTAAATTTATTATTTAATTCATTAATTTTTTTCGTAATATCTTCTTTATCCATACATTTCTATTACTTTTTCTACCTCCAACATTTCTTTTATTCTTGACATTATTATCTTCAAGATTACTGTATTTCTTAAAACATATTTTTTATTATTATTTTATTTGAAGATTTGTAAAACATTTTTATTAAAATGGAAAAAAATTATTTCGTAACATTATCAAAACTATGAAGATAAAAGTACCTGATTTCAACTTTTGTTACAATTTTTATACTAGGTGTGGCTATTAAATATCGAGATTGACGCTGCTACAGAAGAAGTACGCATATGCCAAACGAAAGCTACCGATAGCCGTTTAACTTGAAATCTTCTCTTTCGAATGCAGTTCCTCTCGTTTCAGTAAATAAATTCGAATCCCTTCAGCTATCGCTGGCATTAGAGGGGTTTTGCTATCGTTGTTGTTGTTTCACCAGAAAAATGATAAGTGAGCAACGAATTGTTGTGAAATTTCACAAAAAGTTGGAAAAATCGCTAGTGAAAAATATAATTTATTGAAAGAAATGTACGGTAATGAATTTTTAACGTGTTCACGTGTTTTTGAGTGGTTTAAGTGTTTTCAAGATGTCTGAGAAGACTTTGAAGAGGATTCACACCCGGGCCATTCCTCCATGTGAAAATTGAATGACAATGTTAAACGAAATTGGTAATCTGGTTCTATCTGACCGTCGGTTAAGTATTCGTGCATTTGCTGAGATTGCAGGGGTTGACAAAAAATCCGAAAGGCAAATTTTTCCTCCAAGACAATACCCCGGCTCATTCCACATTGTCTGTCAAGAGGTTGCTAGCCGTATAAATCAGTGGTTCCCAAAGTGGTCCTTAAGGACCCCCAGGGGTCCCTGATATCATTCAGGAGGGTCCGTGAAAAATTAAAATTTATTTGTGGGTCCCTGAACAACGTCAGGGGGTCCACGCAAGGTTTAATAAAAAATAATAAAATTGTGATCCATTTTATTATTATTATGGAAATTTAAATAAATAACAATAAGTGAAATAGTATTGATTTTTACGTCCTGAATAAAATATAAACATAGGTGGGTGTTCAAAATACCTTATGTTACTTAGGTACTGAGTGTTAGGTAATACCATTTGTGAATCATCATTGACAAATCTTATTTCTCCAGATTTGTCACTTATAGTGACAAAGGTGTGTATAAATTGATTTAAAACTTAGAAATTGTTCAATTTACTTCAATAAATTTAGGCTTCCAATTTCCATGAACATACTAACAATATAACAACAAAATAATAACGAAATAACAATAAAAAACTACAAAAATAAAATGACTCAAAAACGAAAATAAAACTCAAAACAGAGGCTTTCTGGCATACTTAAAAAACGAAAATAATGACTCAAAAACTAAAATTAAAAAAAATCCACTGACGCACACCTATGATTTAATAGGTGAAGACGGCGCCAGCTGCTTAAGTTAATAACAAGCATGGCATGATGCGAGACAGACGGCCGAAATCTGGTTCATACAGGAATGCAATAACGCCGCTATATGCACTAACTTGTTTACAATATAAACTAAATAAGAGCCGAAAACATCTGATAAACAATTTAGTTCTATGTTATACTTATACGAAGTGCATAAACAAATTTTTTCAGTTTTAGATAAAAAGAAGTTTATTATTGTTAATCGGAAGGTTTTTTTTTTTTTTTTTTTTTTTTTGTATTATTACGCTGATAGTGTACTTTTGTTACGTAAGTATACTTGAATAAAATTGATCTCTTTTGAAAAATTATATATCATATTTTTCATTATAGTTACTAACGATAATAGTTATAGCACTAACAATATAGTTATCCCCACTAACAATATAGTTATCCCCACTAACAATATAGCTTTGGTATAGTTGTATTTTTTTCTATTGTTACGCAGAGAATGTACTTTCGTTACGTAAGAGTATTTGAATAAAACTGATCTTTTTTGAAAAAATTAAGTGTCCCATTTTTCAATACAGTAATGAAAAAGTAAAATATATAATAAAAAGTAAAATATATATATTGAAAAAGTATAAAGTTAAAAAAGTAATCCTTATGTATATATATTGAGAATTATATTTATTCAAAAATTACATGAAATTTTATCCTTACGTCAAACAATAAATTCAAAAATGGTTTATTGTAGCATTCCATTGAAAAAAATTAATAATAATTAACAGTGTTTTTCTGCAAATAAAACATTTGATATACAAATTTTCTTATATACTTTTTTTTGCCCTTTTTAACACATAATGGTATGAGTGAGCCGAAGAAATAATGCCGACAATACAGTGTCGATTATTTGAAGTATGGCTTTATTTCATCACCAGGAAACATGTGTCTTTTACCTAAAAAAGTTGTAACTGCAAATCCCCACGAGCTATTATTATTACCTATGTGTCTTTTATCAAAAAAAAGCCATGTCAAAGGATTCAATGAAACCATCCATACTTAAGGAACATTAATAAAAATCCATAGTGACAAAAAAAGATAAGGACTTAACGTTTTTTCAAACAGTTAAAGAAAAATATTTGAAAACACAACTAATTTGAAACTATAAGGTGACCAATTAAATTTAATCAAAACTAAAAGCGTAATATCTGCATTTATTGCAAAACATTTTCTGTACGAACAAAACTTGGGAAGAGGAGAATGTTCTCAATCAAATCTTTCGAAATTGCAAAATAGAGAAGATTTGCTTGCTTACTGTCAACATCTAACGACTCTTCATGCAGACTCGAGCCAAAGATTTGAAGACATGACAGATGAATCCATACTAATACAGGAGCAGCTTATTGAAATATCCACAAATGAGGAACTTCAACCAATGTTTGAACAAGGATACCACAAATTCTGGTTACAAAAACAGATCTCTATTTTATGTCCTGCATTATGCGTTATTGTGCAGAAGTTGTTGGCTGCTTTCCAGTCTTCCTATTTGGTAGAGGACTCAGTACCGTTATGAACCACATCACAAAAAAAATGAAGAAAAAAGAAAAAGAAAGAAACCGACTGGAAACTAGTGCTCGTGGGGATTTGCGGTTACTACTCACAAACATTGAGCTGGACATAAATGTACTCATAACGTCTCATCAAGTTCATTCAAGTCATTAATAATTTTTTTAAAAATTTATTTCATATAAACAAAAGTTATAATTTCAATAAGTACTTCTTCAACAAAAATGTTTTTTTTTTAATTTGTAATTTTTATGCTATGCATTTATTAGGCTTTTTCACTCTGGGGCCGTGGGCAAGTTTTGACTATAAAAAAAGGTCAAAAAAGTTTGAGAACCACTGATCTAAATGATAAACCATCCACCTTATTTCCCGGATCTTCAGCCATATACTTCTATTGATTCCTATGGTGAAATCTGCATTAAAAGGAACAAAATTTGTGTTGTTGAAGCTGTGAAAGAAACAGCGGCACGCGTCGTGAAGGACCTGACAGAAGACGACTTCCAGCACTGTTTCGAACAATGGAAGATTCGTATGGAGCGTTACAGGAATGAGGAGGGATGTATGTTGAAGGTGATGATAAATAAATATGTATGACATCAAAATAAAATGTTTTACTGCTTGACTCTCGTTATTTAATAGCCACACCTCATATCATGAAAGTTTATTGTGTCATGCCTGTGTTTATTTATTTGTATATTAATCGTGTTTGAAGTTTGACCTACATATGACACCTTATCGCGTCTTTAACAGAGGATTATAACTAAAAATTCTAATTAACTTAATAACAGAAAACCAGGAACTAGTTCCGATATTCTTCTAATATCGGGAACCGAGCTCCGAGAACACTCTTAGGATATTACCTCACGAAATTTCACATCCATATAGTATGAGCATCAATCTCGCTAATTCCTCTATGACCAATTATCTATCTTTCTAACACTTCCAATCTCTCTAATTCTTCAATTTTTTATTACCCTTCTTTACCTTTTTTTTTTATCTCTCTGTTATCTCCAAATCTCTATACCTAATTCACTACACTTCTTAAATAGTAATACTAATTTTTATAAATCACTGTTCCTTCACAAGGAGAGGTTTCTATTCAAAAGAGATAGTAAAGTAATAACGTAATAAAAGTAAAAAAGAGCGTGAGAACACAATACAATTGTATCAATATTAACTCTAAATATTTTAAAGAAATTGGATTTATATTATCACAATACAAAAAATATTTAAACTTATCTTTAAGCTTAGTTGTTAAAAGCACAGCAAAAAAAACCGGACAAGTTTTCTCTGAACCGACAGATCCAGAGTTCGAGTAACCCTGACCTCTTTCTCTAAGGGGCAGAAAAACCGTTCCCTGAAGTCGTCAGATGAAAAAGCAGCACGCCGAAAATGAATTGAAAAGGAGCACAGCGAGTGTTTTACAAATAAACCCTATGAAACACTTCATTGCTTAAAAAAATGAGAATGCTTTAGCAATATCAAAAAATTAATTGAAACGACAAATATTCATGAAAAAAAAAATGCTGAAAACATTAAGGAGGCAATTTACACCTTTTAAACGTTAAAGAAATCATTACTAAGAATGGACAGAGTATGATCGAAAGAAGTAAGATTGAAAAATATTATTAACAAAATAACCAAAATTCAATGTACAAGATTGCTGTTCAACAAACTTAAAAACTTTTATAGAATATATAACAAACATTTGATTCCAATATTTCCAGCAATTAATTCACATGCGAAATAAAAAATATTTGATATTAAATAAAATTCATTAATGCATGACTGGTATGTATAATAACGGGTAACAAATTTGATTTTCTTAATTTGAAAAAAGAACTAAATACTTAAATACTGAACCTATACTCAAATATTCCAAGCATTGGAAAATTGTTATATATATACAGATGAAAGTCAGTTCATAGAAATGAAACTAAAAGTGTCGAAATAAAAGTTTGCAGCAAGCTTTTCCAAAGTTACTGCATGTGCTCTCTCAACTATCATAACATCTCTTTCACATAACATGTCTTTATCATCTGTGTCAACTTCGGAAGCGTTGAGGACAGGTAATATTTTATCATAGTTATTTCAGAAACATATAATTATAATAATCTCTTAAGCATGACTCTCTAAGTCGACAGGACCAAGATTTCCTTCATCTTCCATTCAAATAATAATATGGATCAAAATGTAATTTATTGTTACAAGGTACTTTCTACTATCTTTTTTATTTCTGTTATTAAATACAACATTAAGTCTTTTAAAACTTGTACCAGAAGAGCTTATATACGTTTGATATTAAAGTCAAAAGACGATTTTTTGGAAAGTTTTAAGAATATATTTGGCAAAGCAAACATATATATTGTATATCTGTTAGCTAGTGTGTCTCTTACTTTCCCCAGGAAGTTGGAGGGATCTTTGATTTTTTTTTTTTTTTTTTTTTTTTGAAAATACACATATGTTAGTGAACTGAAAATCAAAATCATACTCCAATGTTAAATGAAAATAAGTCTAAAAGTAGTCCAATGTCAGTTTAAATAGTTAGTTTCCCTGTTTTTAGTTCCTTAACTTTTTATTCTGTCTTTCAGATATTCAAAATTTTCTTATTTGCTATATATATTCATAATTTTCTTATTTGTAATCTATATACAAAACTTACCTGTCTATCATTGATTTTGACTTAACTATTTAAATTCTTTTCGAAAAGGAACCACTTCTCTGGTTAAATATTACACTTTTTCTAAATTTTAAGTTGGTCCGTTTGATTTATTTTCACTTTTCGCTTTAAACAAGATTAATTTAGTTTTGTCCTTGTTTTTGTCTTAGTATCTCTCTGTATCTTAGAAGTTTTTGTCTAAAATACAGACTGTTAAGTCGAATTACTTTACTTAGATTGTATTTTTAGCTATTCATTTCCAAGCATTTTGTCTCAGAACTGTATAATGAGTCCTCTCTCGATCACTTTAATACTATTTGTTTATATCAACTTAAAAGAGAAAGGGAATGGTTTAAAATAACATCGTCTCAGATGTAGCAGAATCTGAATTTTAAATTGATACTTTTTTAGAGTAAATAGTAAATCTGCAATCATTGACGCTTGAAAATGACGATGTAACAAAAACATTCCATGTAACAAATCATATAACAACTTACGCGTACCAGAATTATAAATGAATAATTATAATTCAACACCTTTTAATTATATTGTTTGAATTTTTATTTCAAAATTCTATGTTAAGAAAACCTCTCTCATGGCCAAAAGTTAAGCAACAAGGTAAGAAAAAAAAAGTGTTTATTTGAATAAATTGAAAATATTCCAGATAATGGGACATAACATCAAATAGCAATGTGGAGACATGTAAAGGAAGTGGTATCAATTAGTTTAGTTTTTATTAACGTCGCACTATAAGCAACACGAGGGCTATTGGCGATGGACCTTGTAATTTTGAACCACGGTCAAGTGACGAGGACGACACCTGAGCTGGTACCCCCCTCTCCTAACATCCACACCAAGCCAACGGGAGGACTTTGGGCCCCGAACAGATTTAACGTGCATCAGCCCCGGCTACACGGCGGGTCTTTGGCGGCCAAGGATCGAACCCGCGACTGAACGAAAACCGCCGGCAGCTAGTCCACGACCTTGACCACTAGGCTACCGCGGCCCGAAGTGGTATCAATAAATAACGGAATAACAAAGATAAGCATAAGAATTTTGAGGGCACAAAAGCTCAATTGCAGAAGCTTGTAAATATGAAACGTGAGGACATACTATACTGGGAATATGTATCCGTAAGAGTTAAGAGTAAGTTATTTGGAAAGTCTGAACACTTTTAAGATTCACTTGTGATTTGGGCTCCTACAATTTAAGGGAGAGAATCACGATGGAATGTGATCGATTGATTGATTGTTTATTAATGTCACTCTTAGAAGCAACACCAGGGCTATTGGCTACATACCTCTTTGTTGAGCCTTTGTCAAGTGAAGAGGATGACATTTGAGCTAACATCTCCTTCTCCAAACTTACACACCTCGCCTACGGAAGAGCTTGAGACCGCGACCAGATTTCATGTGCATCAGCCCGTGGGTCTTCAGAATCACCTGGGCTCGAATCCATGACTTGATGGGAACAATGCTGGTTGCAAGTTCGCTACCATGGCCCCTTTGCTGTCACTGCTGCATGATGGAATGTCATTGACCCATACAAATTCAATAGGATTCAAGTCCAGTAATTTGGAAAAGAATTCCTTGTATAACAATATACATGGAATATTTTTCTGTTATTTTGCTAATCCATGGCTGCAAGAAATGATTGAGAATATTAAACTGTATCATATTTATGTGAAACTAGTTTAATGCAACAGTTCACAACAGTAATAATTTATTATGTACATCTAAGTCAACGCATCTACACGTACGGGTTCCAACTATATTAAGCAAGTGAGTGAGTGAATGAGGTGTTTTATGGCACGTGCCAAATTAAACTAATATGCTACGCTAAGCATTTGATGAAAGTATTCCAAAGGTTTTATTTTAAAAACACATGAACAACAAAAGATAAATAAAGTACATTAATTGATGAAAATACAATATTGAAAGGTAAATATGGTATAAAAAGCCAATTTTTCTTTTGAAAGCAAATAAGTTATGGTGGGACTTTTCCCCACCAAGTCAGACAAGTGTAAGATAGATGAATTTAAAAAAATATGCATAATATTAATTATATTATGTAGTTAAGGAATAAATATTTTGTTTCATTGCAAGCACAATATTTTTTATATTATATATGTACACTTGTACCAAATATAGCGCTGGATTCGTTTGTGTACTATATGAGGCATTAGGCTGAAGTACAAGGGGTTAAAATGGAATGAACGGTGTGTGGAACATGGCTAGAAAGACTCTCTGGAGTACTCTCGCAAACAAAATATGTCCATGAGTAAAACAAGTATATCCAATGCGAAGACGGATCCCTGCTCTTTGCACTGAAATATTAGGTAATACTCCAATTTTAGGTTTCATCAGTATTCAGCAACAACTTATCAAATTGTTGCCAGATACCTTGTACACTTAAAATGATACAATTACAATGAGTAATCTATTAACATGTCATGACCCCTCTTTTACACCTACAAATCACTTAAATTTGTCGAATGTTTTGTGGATACGTCAATACCTAGTTCGATAATCTTGTTGATTATCTGAAAAACTGTTTCCTTCATTACTATTTGCACTTACGGAATTTTATAACTCATTACCATTCTTAAAGGAAAAGTCAAAATCTGAGTTAGCTTACACATCTGTAGTTATAGATAATTTCTGAAGACATTAAATGTTTTCTAATACTAGTATATACCTGATTTGTAGAAGTTCGAACCTTACAAGATATCGGGTTATTTTTAGAAATTATAGTAGAAAGCTTGCAAGCTTTATTGCTCATGTTCTGTACACAAACTTTCATTCTCATTCAGAATTCACGTAAATCGTTTGCCATGGCTCATACAAAACAAACCACTCGGAAGAACGTTAGAGGTTCTGCAGAATCTACCACACCGTCGTGCAAGACGATATGCAAGAAGATATGAATATGGAAGATAGCTTTCCAGACCCTCATAAGATATGCGAACAACTACACAAGATACAGCTTTAGCATAATTAACCAGGACGAAAAATACTAACAAATATTTTCAACTCCAAATTTCTCAGTTCCAATGAAAACCGTTTACAACTCCAAATAGAAGGCGAGGAACTGAAGAAAAAGATAAGATCTCTCAAAGAAAGTATAATTCAGTTATATCCATGTCCTGCGAAAAATTGCGAAATCTACTTTTTAAGTGGAAATGAAATCTTCATAAAACTTCCACGAAATTCTACTCTGCAACCTCCTGAATCATAACCAGAACAGAGGACTCCTGACAGCTACCAATGCAAGACACCTGTTGAGAACGAAGTAGAAGACTCGACAGAAGAAACTGACATGCAAACAGATATCCGTATAGAAAAATCAAAACCCTTACTAATACAAACACCATTTCCCCGGTCAACGGATTTATTTCACCCACAATAACGGTAAAACAACCGAAACTAGATATTGTGCTTCTCTTGAGTACTGCAATTGCGAGCAACTTAGCAGTCCTGGGAAACTATCCTGTACTTCTACCACCTACAAATTTCAACCAATAATGCTACATTTAACACCGAAATACAAATTTATTCTTCAAAAAATTGTTAGGAATGCACCGAACTCATAACCTAAACTGGCTAGAGATTACGTCAAAATCCATCCCAATACTCCCAATTTCCATTGGGAAATTACCAAATTCTTGAAAGAAAAAGAATGCAAGAATTATGTTATCTTTCCCATTTCCTAAGAACCACTGAAGATCGTTTTAAAAGGGCATACAACTTCCACTGAAATATCTGAAATAGAAAAAGATTTGAAAGAAAAAATCTTCTTAATAATGAAGGTAGTGCAGCTCCTAAAATTTAAAATGTGACTACTCCCAATTTTCATGGCTGAACTCCGAAGTAATAAGAAATCGGAAGAAATTATAACCTAACTGAAGATTTGCTCAAGACGGTTAAATGTGATTCATACAAACTAAAAGAACAGGTTACGCAATTTTATCGTTGTAACCTTTTCAATCACTCATCCAGCAACTGCAGTGTGCAAGCTTCATGCCTAAAATGAGGAGAAGGCCACACGACTGGACAATGCACCATTAAAGAGAAAATAGAAAAACCGTTTTGAATAAATTCTAAGACGAACGGTCATATCTCTTCATGGGGAGGATGCCCTACCTTTCCGAGGCCCAACAAAGGTAAAGTTAATATCGCAACGATTTTCAGAGACAAGTTAGAAAAATCCTACCCTGTAGCGGAAACTATACATACGGTCAAACTTGTAGTGACGGAAACTCGCCACAGACGGCACCATCCATCCCTGATGATCAAGTACAAACCCTACCTTCTCTCCTAATGACCCAGATAACCAAACTTCAACATCTTCGATTCAGATAAGGAAACACTGAACCCATTCAGAACGTTCCCAAGACCCCTATCTTCATGAAATCGGATGAAAACATTGAAAACATCTTATATAAACTCAATATCTTCTTGCTAGCCATGGCTGCATGACTTAAGTTTCTAAAGTCCAACTTCAATAGTTAAGAACACCCTCCAATCCATAAGGAGTCAAGTATTCCTCCTTTCTCACCTACCCATTCTCTGACCTGCCGAAGCTTTTCGATTCGTTTTTAAAATCCGTACTCTCACCTTTACCCCTCCGCTCTGATCTCAAGAATTCCTGATTAAAACTTTTTTTTAAAACTGATTTTTCTTTTTTCAGGTATTCACTGCAAATTTCAATTTTTCCCTGTTTACTGAAAGTTTCTGGACTTTTAGACAGTACTATTAAAATATGCACTGAAAGGAGATAAATGCCCATGAGAGCTAAGCACTCCAATTGCACATCCAAAACAGTACAAGAACTTTTTCTCCACTCTTTAAAGACGTTAGGGCTTTTGTCTCTTGATAAGATAAAATTTTTGCTTTGATTGCTGTTGTAATTTTGAAGCAACATTATTGAAGATTTTAGCATTGAACAATTTATCACTTAAGACAATTTAGTTCTCATTATACGATTTAACACAAACTGGGTAAGAGATACACCTAAACTTGAAATTGGAGTATTATTATTTCATTCAAGGCTACAGGGAGTCTGTTATTTTCCTTATATGTTTTTTTTAAATAGTACCTTTACAATCCCAACAGCTTTCTCTACCACTCCATTGCTCCGAAAATGATATGGACTAAGAAAGGAAGATTCAGCATCCCAATATTTTATCAATTTCATCATCAGGCACACCAAACATAACAATTATCATATCAAGTACTTGTTTTATTTTTCCAATTATATTTTATTATTAACATTTTCTACTTCCACTCATTCGGGAAAATGATTAATTGTAACTAGATAATTAATATTTCTGTGAAACATTAAGTCTATTCCTGTTTTTAGAGAAATTCATAGAGGAATACTATGAAGTAACAGTGGTTCATTAATTTGGATCTTGAGAAATTTAACACACATGACACATCTACAATAACTTTTTCAATGTCTTGTGAAATTCCATTCCTTGCCATTACAGAATCTCTTGAGTCTTGTATTTGCATTCCTTATACTTCAATGACCTTCATGTATTACGAGGGTGGTTCAAAAAGTACTTGTAAGGGAAGACACAGATGACATCATTAAGGTAAATTGTTATTACCATTGAGTGCTACCATCTGTTAAATGGAGCCAAAACAATTTGACATTAATTGTCGATGTCATTTTGCGTTGATGGTAAATGGATTAATAATTATACACCGGAAACTAAGCAACAATCAAAACAATGGGTTGCTTTCGACAAAACAATGGGTTCTGCTCCAAATAAGGTGAGGATGATATCATCTGTGTAGCGAGCGGAAAAGTTATGAAGAATAATTTTTGAGGTGGAAAAGGCTTCATAATACGAGTAAACGAGATTTAGACAACTGTCTGGTGAGTCCTGATGTTTAGTAAAAACAAACCTTTTCGGTGCTGCGAGCTGCAATTCTTGGATTTACTAGGGACTTACTGAACGACCTTCATAATAATAGCGTCACGTAAATATTGTAGCATGTTGGTTAAACACACAATAAATAAGTGAGTATAACGAGATTTAATAGCTGACTAAGAATAGCTACACTGGGCTGAGAACTCTCCCAGACTGAGAACACAAAGGTGAATATATTACATGCTAGTATTCCAGAACACTGCTCTAGAAATATAAAAGTTTTAGAAATTATAGAAGAAAACAAAATAAAATTAAATACAACTTTAATATGAATGTCTTATTGTTGTCAGCACTGGGTTTTCAACTTGGGATCTCGGGTACTGTGGACGAGTGCCTTACTTGTACGCCATCGAAGCTTATCAGGCTCCTGACATTGCTCTCCCCTTAAGAAACAGTTTCCCGATGCTTAAGAATTCTGCTGTAAGGCTCTCATCCACAAACGATTCATTGGTCCTGAATAGATTGGACAGGATTAAGACTTTATTTGGTGGCTAGGTGCACTTCCTCTAAGATCTCTACGAGCTTAGCTCGTCAGAAGCAGTAGAATCCTGTGGAAACTAGATCTATTCATCAGGATTACAGTACGGCTTCATTCAAAGAACATGTATCACATCTACTGTCAGTCGGTGTCGCAAACTGGGAACAAAGCCTTGAAAAAAACTGAAATATCTTTTAAAGAACTTTTCCGACTGACTTAATTTTCGTACAGGTGTGAAAATCCGTACGATATCCAGTTTTATGGAGGACTATTCCGTGTTTAGAATCATACAACCTTTGATCTTTTTCTTGTGCTTCCAAGGTTTGTAATATCGCTAGCTATCTAGATTCTAAGGCTTTTGATTGTAATCAAGAGGTGTAGTTTCCCTCTGGTTCTTCAGGTGAATTGGGAACATAGTAGCGAGTGTCATCTCTACTTCACACACACCTCATAAGATTAAACATGTAAACCCGGTTGTGCCCTGCTTCTCGGTGTTGTACGTAAAAGTAACGAAGGGCAAAATTTCATCCCAGTTTTTCTGTTCGACTTCGATATGCATAGATAGCATGTCTTTTAATGTTTTATTAAAGCACCCTGTTAGGCCATTGGTTTGAGGATTTTAGGCTGTCGTCATTCGGTGGGTAATATTGCAAAGGTGATTAAGTTCCGCAACTAGTTTCGATTGAAACACTTGCCCTCGGTTTGTAATTATTGCTCTTAGAGCTCCATGTTTTGAGATGATGTCCTCAAGGAGGAACTTGAATACTTCCGGGACTTCAGCAGTAGGTAACACCTTTGTGATGGCATATCGGATTAAGTAATTAGTACAGACAATGATCTTTTAGAAAGCCTCAGTGGTTTTGGAAATCGCCCAAACAAATCTATCCCGATCCTATGGAATGGTGCGATTGCAGGAGGGATAGGTACTAGATGACCGATCGGCTGAAGTGGAATGGCTTTCCTTTGTTGGCATTCTCGGCAGTGTGTAACGTATAGACATAAAGCGAGATAAAGACCCGGACAAAAGAATCGTTACCTCACTCTGTCGTACGTTCCGACAAATTCCAAGTCGCCTGCTGTAGGTGAATCATGAACATATAGGAGTATATCTTTGCGTAGGTGTCTCGTAATGATCTTTTCACCTGGATCAAAGTTCTCTTTGTAAAGAATTCTATCAACTAATTCATAAGTTGTTCTTATGGATTCCGATTTTTCTGTTGAAGAAATAACTCTTTCGAGTACTGAATCCTTCCTCTGTTCCGCCTCTAGGTCCGAGAAAGAGTCAGGGACGTTTAATTCTTCAGAGGAGTCTATGTAATCTTCAAACGGATTTCGAGAAAGGTTGTCAGAGCCTTTATGCTTCTCGCCACTCTTATACTCAATGGACATGTCATTTTCTGCAAGGAGCAAAGCCCATCTTGCTAATCTTCCCGAAGGGTCTATGGGGCTAATTAACCAGTTCAGAGATTGAAGGTCTGTCATAAAATTGCTACCCGAAAAGTTTCGGTTGGAATTTGTGCCCTGACCATACGAGAACAAGACATTCTCTTCAGGTGGGGAATAATTTTTCTCCGCTTTTGAAAGTTTCCTTGAGGCATAAGCAATCACTTTCTCTTGTCCATCTTGTAATTGTACCAAAACTACTCCTATTCCTTATCCACTAGCATCTGTATGTGTGATGTGGGAGCCTTCTCGTCAAACAGTGCTAAAAGAGGGAAGGAAGGAAGTGTTTTATTCAACTCGTGAAAGGCAGGGGCTTGTTCGAAACCCCAAAAAATTTTCAAATCCCCTTTCAGCAGCTTCTGAAGTGCTTAAACATGACATGAAAAAACAGCTGGCTGCTTTTTTCTTATTATGGTTAGGCCGAATACCATCTTCTCAAACAAGATGGCCTAAAATTTTGAATTCAGTAGCATTTGAAGTAGAATTTCTTATAATTGAGAACCAGTCCAGTTTCTTGGATGCAAATCAGTACTGTACTTAACATTTCTATATGTTCATTAAATGTTTCGGAAAACACCACGATGTTATCTAGGTAACAGAAGCACATCGTCCATTTTAAGTGACGTAGTAGATTTCCCATCGTTCCTTCAAATGTTATGGAGGCATTACATATTCCTAAAGGCCTAACTTTGAACTCGTACAAACCTTCTGGGTTGATAAAAGGTGTCTTTTTACGGTCAGCATCATCTATCTCAATTTGCCAGTAACCTATTCTGATGTCCATTGTCGAGAAAAACGTAGCCCCGTTTAAACAATCTAGCGTATCGTCTATACGTGGAAGAGAGCATACATCTTTTTAGTGATCTGATTGAGGAGGAGATAATTTACGCAGAAGCTCCAATTTCCATCTTTCTTCTTAACTAAGACAACTATTGGGTTGGCAACTAAGTAATTGCGGATTTTTTTTAGAAAATCAAAGACAATTTTTTCATGGAATTAAATAACTTTTTTCTGTAATGTATTGCCCATTTTGATCAATGACCTTTTGCCATCTTTTAGGCAGCATCATAATCCCACGTTCATAAAACTTCCGGTTTTTATTAGCAAAAAACTGAATCAGGTACGATTTGACATCATCATCATTATTGAAAGTTTTACCATTCAAGGAGTTTTGTAAAGATCGAAACAAAAAGTAATCAGATGGTGCAAGATCAGGACTATATGGTGGATGTGGCAAAACATCCCAACCAAGCTCCAATAATTTTTGCCGAGTGACCAAAGATGTGTGTGGCCTTGCATTGTCATGATGGAATACAACACCTTTTCGATTTGTCAATTCGGGCCGCTTTTTTTCAACTGCATTGTTTAATTTTGTTAGTTGTTCAATGTAGACATCAGAATTGATCGTTCGGTTGGGTGGTAAGAGTTCAAAGTAGACAATTCCTTTGTAATCCCACCAAACTGATAACAAAACCTTCTTTTGATGAATATCAGCTTTTGATGTTGTTTGAGTGTGTTCACCTGGCCTGCTCCACGATCTTTTCCGCTTGATATTGTTGTAAACAACCCATTTTTCATCGCCAGTTATCAGTCGTTTTAAAAATGGATCATTTTCATTACGTTTCTTTAGCAAATCGCAGCTGTTAATGCGTTGCGTTAAATGCGTTTCTTTCAGTTCGTGAGGAACCCATATATCGAGTTTTTGAACATAGCCAAGTTGTTTTAAGTGATTTTCAATGCATGTATGTGATACATGAAGATTCTCTGCAATCTCACGTGTTGTACTGTGACGATCCAAATCGATTATTGCTTTTATTTGGGCGTCATCAACTTCAACTGGATGACCAGAGCGTTTTTCATCTTTGAGTGAAAAATCACCAGAACGAAATTTGGCAAACCAATTTTGACATTGCCGTTCTTTTAAGGCTTCGTCACCATAAACATCACATAACTTTTTATGAGCTTGTGATGCGTTTTTCCCTTTGCGGAAATAAAAAAGCAAAATATGACGAAAATGTTCCTTTTGATTTTCCATTCTTCAACGAAGGCTAAGCGAAAACTACGCAACCTATCAAAAAAAATTTTTTTACTGATTGACAGCTGAATTGCCAACTATCAAATAACAAAATGTGTTTTACATTTGTACTACGTCTGCAAACCTAAAAATTCAACTGACGCCATCTATGAGTGAAATCCGCAATTACTTAGTTGCCAACCCAATAGAAACGACCAAGGGCTTTCAGATTGCTAGATTATGCCATTATCTAGCATCTTCTAGATTTCATGTATTATACAACGCTCAGTTGGTGATACCTTATAGACTCTTTGGGTTATAACTTCATGGTTGCCAGTATTTATACGGTGTTTACCCTTGCCATTCACCGCTTTGGATTTTTTACATTTGTCGAAAACTTCTGAAAATTTCTGGAGTATTCCAAGAAGCCTCTCTTCTTGGGGATAGTTTGAGCAGTGGCTTGACCTTTAGCAACCCATAATTCACCTTTGCCAATAAATAACGTATCGATTGACCTAGAAATCCACATGTTCCTTTAAAACATTCTTCATATTTTATGAAAACCTCATTTTTACCAGATAATTCTATTTGATATATTCTCTCTCTACATATATATTTGATATATTTGACATAATTTTAACTTCTTGCTTACATATAGGCCTAAGATTATCTTAGAATCTACATTTACAAAAATAAAATTTAATTTAACATTTTTACGTTTTTCAGCTGAACATAAGACTTAACCTACACTCGGGTTTCAACTTAAGGTTACAGTAGACTATTTCATAATATCTATTTTACATAAATTGTATATTTCGTACAACGTCACACTGTTTTAAAAAGACACAAGCAATACAAACAAATTGCCCTCTGCAACAGAGTCAAGCTCCACATTTTTGGAATAATTATTAATGCACACATCTGTATATTGGAATTTTTTGCTAGGTACCATAGACGACATACCCTTGTGGTCATAGTCGCAAACTCGCGGTCAACGTTGCTTCCGTCGAACCCTTGTTCGAGTCTTGATGTCTCTGAATACCCGCCTTGTGGCGAAGTTGATGCACATTAAATGTGTCGGGGCTCCAAATTCTTCTATTGTAGTGGAAGTTTGGAGTGGGAAGTGGTAGCTCGGATATCGTCGTGGTCACTTGACAAAAGTTCAAAATCACGAGCTCCGTTACCAATATCCTTCGTGTTTTTTGTTTCTTGCAACATTAATAAACAATCAATTTTCCTGGTTCCTCAATGCAAGTTAGATATTCTGTATCCAGCAGGTTAAATATTTGTACTTCATTTTAAGTAACATCAGTTATTTCAATCAGTTTACATCTTGAAACCTTTGACTGGAAAATCGTTCTTTTATATATTGGCACCTCACATTACAGCAAAAAAATTCTTTCGTTTGCTTTTGTAACACAATTTGTTAAATGCTGGATATTTAGTCTTGCTATAAGTTCTACTATATATATTACTAATGAGCACTCTCTTAGAATCCCTAGTCACGTTATTTGAAGAATTGCTCCTGCAACAGATTAAAATGTAAATATTAAATAGTTATAATTCAGATATTTTTAATAATTGCAAATATTGCTTTCTAAATGATAGTTAAAATCATATTTGCTAAACTGTAACTTTTTTTTTTGTTTTACTCTAGATTGGAAACAGTTTCAATTTTGTATTTATAGAATTCTTCAATTTGTGGAAAAAGGATAACTAAAGCTGGTAAATGAAATGATTCGACGTTTATATTATAATTTTATTTATACTGGAGTCAAACACCGTTAAAGTAACAAGTTTTTATAGCTATCTGATATTGCAACACACTCTTTACTTGCATTTATAACGCATCCACTTCTGAAGGAATACATCTCGTGACCCGAGCAATCGATTTGTTTATCTGATGACTACTGACATCGGAATTATTCAAACAGAAATAACTACTTCATTGAATGCTTAGTTATATATATATATATATAT
>BMAW01083863.1:423421-453958 GCA_019974015.1 Nephila pilipes | reverse complement strand
TGTGTGTGTGTGTGTGTAGGTTGGCGTCGGTATATTGTATATTGTCAAGAACCACACTCATTTTAAAACTAAATATGATTTATTTATATATGAAAAATTAAAGAAAAAGACGGACACGCATTTCTGCGTGCTTACACCTCGAGATCTAACCATCTAATCTGAGTTGAAGGAGGCGCTGCTGTAGTGCAGCGGGACAATTCCCGCAATCGGCCATCCGACAATATCACCTGACTTCAGGTGAGCCAGTAAAAGTATAATTAAAACAATAATATGTATGCATACAATATTAACAAAATAAAGGGAAGGGTCGAAAGTATTAGCAGACATGTTATGATTCAAAGCCGGAGACATTACAGAAGGGGGAAAGAATGAAGTAGGATTTTTTTCTGCTTCGTCATCAGAATTTTCAGAGTCACTGTTTAGCGAGTTAGAGTTTAAAGCTTACAATTCGTTTAGATTCGATAAAGATTGAAAAAGTCTATTAAGGAGTTCTTTACTACCGTTAGTATCCAGACTTAACACATTTAATACACAAACTAAATCATTTATAGAAAAAGAATCAAATATTAATTTCTTACGATCTTCGATATTGAAATCATTGGAAAATGAGGAAAAACTTCTCAATTTTTTTCTTGAATTACAATCAAATGCATCGTTAAATAATATACTGTTTAACAACTTAATTGTTTTAATATTTCCTCTTTTAAGAAAGTTTGACACAACAGGAATATCATTAAGGGTGATCATGTTTATATAGTTCGAGTAGCACAGTCACTGAATAAAACTTATTTTCATATATAAATTGAAAGGTAAAGAGAGGAGGTACTTATCCCTCTTTTCAGCAGTGGTATATCCAACAATGGTATATCCAATTAGGTAACAAAACATAAACCGTCTGTTAGTACTCTTTTAGCGTTGGTTTTTCTTAATTCTGCAACAAATCCAACGGAATGGTGGCACAACAGGAACAAAAAATTTATTTAGCAAGTGACGTCTGCACTTCAAAATTCTCGATTTTTCGTAACTTGGTAGTGATGTAAGTGCCGTCTGCACTTAATACTCACAAGTCTTAAACTGAGCACCGTCTGTACTCAGAAAAAATCATTTCCACCGTCTGTACATTAGCATCCATTCTTTGGGCATCAGCCAATCCGTTAGCCTGTTCGCGTTCTAGATTAATATATCATTTTAATTTAACTTTAAACAGTGGTTCATTTGACGAGCCCCCATTGTGGAGGTTGGCATCGGTATATTGTCAAGAACTACACTCATTTTAAAACTAAATATGATTTATTTACATATGAAAAATTAAAGAAAAAGACGGACTTACACCTCGAGATCTAACCATCTAATCTGAGTTGAAGGTGGCGCTGCTGTAGTGCAGTGGGACAATTCCCACATATATATATTGTTGAGAGTGACAACAGCTTGATAATATTAAGCATATATTTATTAAGGGCAAATATTTTCAAGGGGTGGGATAAAGATAAGAATATAGATATTTTAGAATCACAACTGCACAAATAATCATACTGAGAACTTTGTCTCGTCTCTCGCCACTCTCTGGCACGTCTCGGTGGGGCTGTCTGTCTGCTGTTATGTATTTCTAGACGAAACCATATAATGAAAGAGAGATGAAGAAATGCAAATCTAGTCCTACATCAGATTCAAGTGAACATGCATCCTCGCATGTCAAAAAATAATTAGCATATTACATAAAAATTAAGGAACTGGAATAAAAATATTTATTGACTCATAAATAAAAAAAAAATAGTAAAATTCTAACAAATAACCATAAGAAAAAATCATTACAAGTAATAATGAAAAATAGGTATACAGATGGATAGAAGACAAAATGTACAAAGAAGTCTGGAGTATGGTGAAAAGGTTATAAGTAAATGTCATAGTTTACTATGTAAACGATGAAGAGATGTATGTATATGACATTCATACATGTCGCCATGGTTTCAGATATTCGACGCAAGTATTCATTTTGGTGGGACCATCAAAATTGCCAAATATTTTTACGTTGTAAGTATTGCTAGGCTTTATTTAAGTGATTTTATTCAGTCCAATAAATTTGTTGCAGAGCTTTTGTGTAGATTCATTTTATGTTCTTTTGATATTAACTACATCATTCCCATTATATGGACGAAGAGGTTTTTGTCCAAGATTATTAGATATTTTGTTTTCATTCTGCACATTTTTAATTTGCTCTTTAGCTGCTTTGCTTAAGATTTCTCTATAGCTGTTAAATTCAAGCTATAGTTGTTTGCCCCTTAACTGTTGAATGCACAAATCAATTTTATTATTACTTTTTGTACTAAGGTTTAATTGGAAAGGTGTTGTTTTGATGCTTTGCTGAAATGTGGTGTTTAAAACTCTTGTATTTAAGAAGCATATTTGAATCACTGCTTTAGATCGTCATCTTACATCTTAGAAAGGATAGAAATAATAATTTGATTAAGTCTTTCAACTTGACAATTTGCACGGGGTAAACCTGTAGTAATATGATGTAGAGAAATATTTTCTTCCGCACAATATGTGTGGAATTCATCTGAGGTGAATGCCGTTTCTATTGTCAGTGATAAGGAAACGCGGATTTCCAAACACAGCTTTTTGAATGTTCATTTTCTTTATTATTTCAGATGAAGATTTTGATTTTGTCGGGTACAACTAAATGAACTTGGGGAAAGAATCAATGACTGCTAAAATGTGTTTGTAATTTTTGTTAGATGTCGCTAATAGACCAAGGTGATCAATATGGTAAGTTTTGACAGGTATGTCTGTCTTTAGAAAGGGGATAGAGAAAATATCCTAGTTTTTCGAATTTTTTTTCAAAAGGCTATAAATATGTTATAAATATTTTTTTTTTTTTTTTTTTTATTTTGGGTTGCAGTTGAGGTTGATAAATAATACTTTTTTATGTTCCCAAGTGTTCTTTTAATCAAAAAAAATGTCCTTTGTCATAAGAATTTTCGATAATATGATGTTGTATTTCGTTAGGCCCAATGAAGATTTCTGAACCATCAATAAATTTGTATAGGATATTATGTTTAACACAATAGTAATTATAAGGTTCATTCTGAAGGAGAGATTTTATAGCAAGAGCATGTGAATAATCTCTCCTTGAGCTTCTTTGGTTTTATGCACTAAGAATCAATAAACTGATTAGTTGAAACATGAATTCTACTTAAAACGTCAAGATATCATTTGTGAACTGTAACGATTCAAGATCGTGTAAAGATAGTTTTGTAATGCCAGGACCCAACGAGCAATTCGCTTCTTTAGATCTTTCTTGCTCATAATTTTTGTAAAAGCAGCACAATCGATCACAATTTCGAAAAAGGCATTCCTAAAAAATATACTTTAAATTTTCTAAGAGCTTCTGCAATTGCTAAAACTTCCAGTTCATAGCTCTATTATATCTTCTTTCAGTCTCAGATTTTTTTTTTCGTGCCTGTAACATATTAGATGTAAAAAATTGTCATCATTAGATCGTTGTAATAAATTTTCAGCAAGGCTTTCAATTGATGCATTTGTGCGTGTTTCACAATTTTGTCGTTATACACCTAAGGCAGGTTTCTAACATAGAAGAAGCTTAACTCATCAAAGGAGGCTTTTTGTTCAACATCAAAAGGAAAGAGGGAACCTGCTAAAACAGTATATCTGCTAAAACAGTATAAGATATAACTGCTAGTCTTCAAATGTAACACATATGCAAGTGGAAGAACCACTGGCTTCTCGTTATCACTTGTTGTAGATGAGTCTTGCGACATAAAAAGCAAGACACAAGTTACCAGGTATATATCGTCCCAAGATCCAAAAGAAGAAATGCTGGGAATGCTATCACTTTCAGGACAAACTCGTGGAGAAGATATAGCAAATGCTGTGCAAAAATGCCTGAAAGACAATGAAATTGATATAAATAAAATCGTTTCTATAGAAACTGATGGAACCCGAAGTATGACAGGAATACATAGAGGGGTAACTTCAGTTCTTCAGAAAAAAATACACCTCGAAATTCTAACGTTTCACTGCATAATTCATCAAGAAGCGCTTTGTGCCCTTACATATTTGAAGTCATGAACTTGGTAATTAAGAGTATTAACAGCATCTTGGCAAAAGCACTCTACCATCTCCAGTTTAAAGATTTCCTTGAAGAAATACGTAGATAACCAGTTTTCAGACCTACTTCTGCAAAATAAAGTGCCATAGCTTTCCAGAGGCAACGTATTGCAACGTTTTGCTTTGTACTTGAGTGAAATAAAAACATTCCTCAATAATAAAAAAAAGCATTGAACATCCCGAATTGGAAGAAGACAAATGGCTGCAAAAACTCATCTTCATGGCAATACCACAATGAAACTAAATGAACTACATCTAAAACTGAAAGGAAAGGGCAACCCAGCCTACGACTTGCTTGAAGTAGTTTGTTTCGAAAAAAAATTACTTCTTTTTGTTGAAGACATGGAGATCTGTAAATTACTTCATTTTAAAAATCTGAGGCAATATCGAGATGAGACTAACGCAACTATTAACACTAATTACTGCAGCATAGTTTTAAAAAACATAAAGGATGTATTCGCTTAGAGATTCGATCAATTCAAAACAAACAAAAGTATTCTCGCGTTCATAGTAAATCCTCTCAACACAAATACAAATGAGATCAACATTTAGCCCTTTGGAATTGATGCTGGGTCGCTTCAAATTCAATTGCTGGATTTGAAAACCAGACTTATGGAGTGGCAAGTTCGCATAACTCAAGAGCAAGTTGGAAAAGTTGTAGGTCCCGAAATGAATGCACATCGCTCAGCACAATAAGGATAGTTCTAAAAGGCCCTCCACAAGTTGAGGCCCTCATATTCGGGTCATGGAATAGTCTTCCAGAATGCTACAGTTAGGTGAAGAAGTTGGCATATGGAGTGCTGGTCGACATCTTCGGGAGAGCAAGAGTTCTCTTGTATGAATATAATAAAAAGTAAAGTTAAAAGTCAACTAACAAATAAAAATCTAGAGTCGTGCTTGAAACTTAATGCAACAAGTTTTAAGCCACATTTAACCAAACTTTCAAAAGGCACGTAAAGTCAAATATCCCATTGATGTAACTATTTATGTTTGTGTTTTTATATGAATAAACAATATTCCGTATTTAAAGCCGTATATTTTAAATGAAAAATCAATTACATATAAGCAAATACTATAATATTAAATTGAAAATTTATAAATCGAATATATTATAAAATAATTTTTAAATCGAGATGCTATAATATTAAATCGAATACTCTAAAAGTAATCGCTCTTTAAAAACTGGGAAATTTTGTAAATTGTAACTTTTGGCTCTTCCGTTTTAATAGGTTGCCGACCCCTGATCTAGCATAATCTGAAAGACAAGTTTCAATAATTCCATTTTTTATCCCTTCCTCGATTTGCTTATCTTCAATGCCCTTCTACAATTATCTTCAGTAAAACGTCTAGAGAAATGAAAAATTGTCTTATCATCTGTCACCGTTATGTTTAGTTGTATATTCGTCGTATTTTTCTTATGTAATTTATATGGCAAAAGTAATGTTTCAACATCATTACGAATTTGCTTTGAAAAATAAGAGTCAATATCAAATTTAAGAGTATTGTCATTGATTGATAAAATAAATGGTTATGGTGTAATGTAAGAAACTTTCGTTTCATGTTTTTAAAAGTAACATCGTTAGATGCAATAGATAATTTAGCCTGTTTAATTGAATCACAAGCAATAATAATATCAAAGATCATTGAAGAATTGTGTACAACATTAATGTTGACCGGAGAGGGTTGATCCTCAATAAAAACAATGGCATGAAATGAACCAATTATATGAATTTTCGAAAAGTCAAAACCAATCAGTACACTATCGCTAATGTTTACAAAATAAGAACTTAATTGATTCCATAAACAGTCTTTAAATGAAGCATATATATATATATATATATATATATATATATATATATATATATACAACAACATACATATATATATAACTTAACTTTTCAATTGATAATGTACTACTACATACATACATATTTATTAATATATATATATATATATATATATATATATAGAGAGAGAGAGAGAGAGAACGTGGATGAGATTGTACATCCCGAATTTACACTGGCAAAGGGCTGGTTTGTCTAGGGGAGTAATTCCATTACTGGATTCTATGATGATTTCGTTCTCTTTCAATGATGAGACTTGAAGTTGTTTAACTTCGTTTATTAGAACAAGAGATGGAGGAAAACTATATACAAAAGCTGCTATATACAAGTTGACATATTCCTAATAACCAGTTCTTCTAAGAAAGATAGATGGTGGCCCAATTTAGCCCATATCGATGATGGGCTTTGGAATGCTCGCTGGCGTTCGGAGTTCACCTTCAACGAGGGAAGTGTAGAGCAAAAGAAAAGCGGAAAGAGGGGGGGAAAGAGCTAGAACGCGAAATGCCAATCAGTTTTGTTCAGAAATAGGGGGCGCTGCACGAGTTATCACATGACGCTGATTCGTGGTGACATCTATCGAGTAACTGAGGAACTGGTTTTACAGTACATTTGAAAATACAATTAATTCTTTTAATGAAAATGGGTTTCTTCTAGAAAAATGGGTTTTTTTCATATCGGCATTTTGTATTCTGGGGCTTTATCACCTCTGCTGATTTCTTTTCCCTTCTTGTAAATCTTACAATTTTCAGATTTTATTTCTTCTATGTTCTTATGGTCATCTTTTTTTTTTTTTTTTTTTTTTTTTTTTGGATTTGTGTTTTTCTATATTTGTAAACGCGTAAGACTGGATCTTCAGATTTTGCTTTCTTTAACTTCCAGAAGGCTTCTTTTTGTTGTGTTCCAAAAACAAATGGATTTTTTTTCCTTGAGAAGTCGCTTAACGGTTTCGCAATTTTTGAGTAATCTTTGATGTATTATCGGAAATATCCTGTTAATCCTAGAAAACTTGTATTTTCTTTTCGGTCGCTGGTTCTGGAAACTTTGCAACTGCTAATGTCTTTGCGACTGAAGGCTTGATGATTCCATTCTCTACTATGTAACCTAAAAATTCAACTTTTCGCATTAGGAACTGACACTTCTTGAATTTTATCTCCAGACCATATTTCTTTGCAACTTAGAACACAATTTTAAGTTTTTGCAGTCCTTCCTTTTCATCTTTTGCTGGAACAGTAACGTCATCCATATAGCTTACTAAAATTCTTTTATGCGTAAGGTCTCTGAAAATGCTCTTGACAAATCTTTGAAAAACACCCGGGCTTATGTTTAACCCAAAAAGAACTTTGTTGAACTCGAACTGTCCGTCTGGAACGATAAATGACGTGAATTGTCTGCAATCTTCATCAACATTGACGTGGGAAAAACCGTTTTGTAAATCTAACGTGGAGTAAACTTTTGCTTCTCGTAGCGTATCTAAAACATCTTCGATGAGAGGTAAAGAAAATTTATCTTTCACTAGCTTCTGGTTAAGTTTTCTGTAATCGACTCACATTCTCCAAGTTCTATCTTTCTTTTTGACCATTACGAATGGACTGGCGTATTCTGATGAGCTTGGGCGTATGATGCCTTCTTTGAGCCATTCTTCTATCAGTTTATTTACTTCTTCTCTTTCCGTAAATGTTAATCGGCGTGGTGATGGACAAACTGGTTCATCATCTTTCAAAATAATAATAAAAAAAATAAACAAAGGTAAGAGTAAAGGAAGTGTTGATTGTGCGTGTGGAGAATAGTTTACAACATATCAGAAGTGGGATTTACCCACCAGGACTGCGAGAAAAAAAAAAAGAATTAGATGGTAAATAATTTTCGCTTACCTTTATGCATGTGCTCAGAAGTGATTTGTTTTGAATAATTTTGAAGTGTAATGAGATTGTATTAAAAATGCCGTTTCTCTCAAAAGGACGCAAAAATGATTTAGTTGAGCTTGCGCTTGAGCTAGACCAAATTGTACCTTCGGACGCTACTAATCAGTCAATAAATACAATCATAGTTAATAGGGAGTACTACGAAGAAGATTTCACGAATAGATGTCTCAAGATAATAATTGAATACAGGATTCAAAGGGAACAATTTGGGGGGAAAAAAGAGATAGGCAATGGCAAAAAGAATCGGAAAAAAGGGATAAGCAAAGAGATAAGGAGATACGATTTGAACTAGAAAAATAAAGAATGGAAATCAAGAGCAAAACGGAGTCCCAAACGTGAGCTGCTAACGGTATTATCAGTTCTGAAGTAAATAAGAGCCATTTAGATCTAAAAAACCTGGTCCAACAGTTCGATTTAAAAGTTGGTGTATTCATTTTTAATTTTATTCGAAAGGCAAACCAAACGAGTTAAGCTTAGGAAAGAAGATTATGTCATTCACCAGTAAGGATTATTACCTTTTAAAATCACGCAACTAATAGCCAGGGAATCAGAAGAAGAAGAGAGCGATTATGGACATGTTAAATATTTGCTCTTAAAGCAATTTAAACTCATTGCTGAAACGTTTTGACAAAAATCTATTAATCATATTAGAGACTCAAAAGATACAAGGGCAGATTTCGTTTTTGAAATACATAACTATTTTAACGAAAGGTTAGAAGAGTTAAAAGTAAACGATTTCGATTCATTAAAGGAATTAATTGTCACAAATCAGTTGAAAAAAGGGTCCAAAATTTTATGCGAGAACACTTTATTGATTCTTGGCCAAAATTTACTAAAATAAATGAAATAGCAGAAAAATTAGATGAATACGAAAACGTTAGAATGGTCATTAAAGCTGGTTGACATGAAAATAAAAGCCTCAAGTTTACAAATTATTGCTTTGATCCAAAAAATTATTCACGAACAAATTTAAAGTCTTATAATCAGAACACAAGTGGATTTGAGTCTAATAATTGGAATAGAGAAACCCAATGAACCATAAACTTAATGTAAGAGGAGGCATAACAAGACGTATAGATAACCCTAGAACTTTTAATTCGGCAACTAGTGACGAAAAAAGAGAACCGAAATGCTTTTCTTGTAATAATTTTGGTCATGTAGCAAGAGATTGTCCCTTTCTACGCACTATATGTGGGGAGTCGGGACACCACAAAAAAAGATATTGCACGAAAAATAGAAATGAGCGCAGATCAAGTACTTTAAGCGTTTGTGACAGAGTCACCCGCACCTGACAGATACTTGAGAACTGCACACATAAATAATCATAGGGTCACTACTCTTCTTGATACGGGATCCTCGTATTGCTTAATGAAAGAATCAGTTGCAAACAATGTAGGATTGAACATTTCTTCTTGTTAGAAAGATATATATTATTTTGGCAATGTGTTAAATCCAATATCGCAAAGCATAAGTGGGACAGCAATAGATTTTGAAATATAGAATACTGTGGGAAAAGACAGTTGTGTTTTAATCTTTCCGAACTCATCTCAACCAGTTGATTTATTGGTTGGACGTCCGTTTTTAGACCTGCCATATATAGCTTATGCTAGGGTGGGCAGAAATTTACACATCAGTTATGCAAAAGAATACCCGTTTATCAAATTAGATTGCATTGAAGAGATGCCAAGTATCGATTTAAAAGCAATTGAAACTACACAACTAGTAAGGAACAGTATGAATTTTGTAAAAGTTAAAACTGAGAAAATATACAATGGATTAATTACTGAAGAAAAGGAAGGAAGGTGAATTATTGATGAAAAACGATTTTAGTCTCATCGGGAAATGCTTGAATATGAATTGAGAAAAAAGATCAGAAATTATCTAGAATCCATGAAGAATATGAAAAGTTAACGCATACCATACAGGAAAAAAAGCCGTTAACAGAGAAAAAGAAGCATTATTAGCACTGGCGATGCAACTTACAGGCCAGAAAAATGAAAATTCTAATTTGTTAAATCAATTAAAAAAAATTACGGAATGGAATCTGTACCTTAAATGAAGAAAAAGAAGAAATATTGAGAAAATAAAAGGATAGCATGGGAAAAAAGGAAGATTTGAAGAAATTAGCCGATTGTTGAGAACAAAAGAGAATGAAAGAAAAAAGTGTAAAGGTAAATACAGAAAGAAAATGAAAAGAACTGAAAAGATGGACAGCAATGACGTAGCGAAGAATTTACATAATTAGAAGGGCAAAAATTAAATGAAGTTCAGAAAGTCAAAGAGAAAATTTTAAAGGATGATACAGGAGAAAATATTCCCATTGAAGGAAAGAACGAAGCATAGGGAGTGTTCTTCAAAATTAACCTCATACTAGATCCAATATAGTTCGAAAAAGCGAAAGTTTTACTACAGATAATTAGGTGGACAGAATAAGTGGATAGAAAGTTTCTATTCCGAAGAAAAAAAATAAACTTTTAAATGAAGGGAACGATTCTACCGCTAGGGGAGAAACGTCATAAAAATACCGCAAAATTACCCTGTCTCGTTAAAAGGTCATAATGAAACGAGCCTCGTTTGATCCCGGGGGTCTAACAGGACTTCACTCAAGGATAAAATGTCCATTTCCTTCATTAAAAAAAGAACAGGACACCTGTGGGCAGCTATCGAAGAGAAAGGGTATCGGGAGCGAAACAGCCACTCCAAGACAAAGGGGGAAGTATCTACTCCTCTATAGCAATGAACAACTAACGACGGGGTTTCAATATGGAGTTACAAATAAAAGGAACAGATTATGCCAACAACAAACGCGTGCCCAGTTTTGAGACGATTGCTGCCACAGCTGTGAAAAAAAAAAAGGAAACATAAGCGACACTAAAAGCCGGCAACCCAAAAAGAGTGTTACGGAATGTATAAATTACTGGAGGAAAGAAAAGCAACGAATGGGTGCGATAATTCTAGTTTTTTTAAAATTAATAATTTATTTTCTATTTGACCAGAAACTATATTTTAAATAGAGGGGGGATGAGAGACTCTAATTTTTAGGAATTCATCTTTATTATCTTGAATGATTTAGTATGAAAGTTATTCCATTTTTATGAGACTTGCATTAATTTAGCAGTCTTTATCTGAATTGAACAATATACATATATATTTGAAACAATATATATATATATATATATATATATATATATATATAGGATCATTTTTTTCAGAATATGAGTTGACATTTTGATGTAAGATAATTAATGATATAAAAGGATAAGTGTTTAAGTTCAATATTTTGAAATGTGAATGTTATATATTATGTTTGATATTTTTAATTATATACGATAATTAATGATTCAAAGGGAATTATATTGACACACACACACATTTGATATTTTGAATGTTTTAAGGGATTTGAAAATCTTAATTTTTTTTAAGTAATTAATGGTTTTAAAGTGTACGAAATATTAATAATTTTAAAGTGTAACTATTTTAATACTTTGATGTGCTTTAAGTAAGATTTTTAATGAGCTGTTTAGTAATGTCATTTCATAATATTATCGATCAAGTTAATATTTGGTATTCATGGTATGTGAAGTATTTTGGTGAGTGTAAGGATTTTGTGTTAATTGTAAACTTGTACAATTAGAGACAATTGTTGTATCAGGATTGGCCGAATGTTATCTCTAGCGTTTAAAGCCCGCCTGTGGAGGGAGTCTGGTAAAGGGGCGAGTTTAAGATATTACTTACACAATCCCCTCGGCTCAGATCAGAACGAGTCTCCGAGTGGAGCAAACAGATGTAAACAAGCGATTTGACGAGGGGTGATTGAATGGTAATTGCTAAATTGTAATTTGCATTGATCACCAAGGTAACACGAAAGGAACTATTATTGAATGAATAAAGGAACAATTGTTGTTATTAAAAATGTGTATGATCCTATATGAAGTTTGCGGATAGTGAAAGTAAGCTAAGTTAATAGCTTAGTAAGGTAAATTAAGAAAATTAAATAACAATCAGGTTATTGTTAGTTAAAAGTTATTACTAAGAAAAGTGAGGAATGAGAATTTGAAAGAAGCAATCAAGGCATCGTTAGTGAGACTAAGTTATGAGTGCAGGGGGGAAAGTAGTTTAGCAAAAAAGTGAAAATTGGTAAGATTTATAATTTCTAAAAAGTATAAATTTAAAAGATAATAAGAAGTAAAAGTAAGGAATTTAACTATATATATATATGGGGGGGTATCACATGTTGAGTATCAAGAAGTTTTCAAAAAAGTTTAAAAGTTAATAAAAAGCATAATTCGCGTTTGTAAAAATATATGCTTAAGATCATCTACTTCTCTAAATTTATACAAATGATTCAACTATGCATGATATGAATTAAAAAAATATGCAATTTAATTTTTTGAAAAACATTGTAAATTTAAAGTTTAATTTGTGGATTTTTGTGGAAGATTTATACAGTTATATAGAATTTCTAACAATCCCTTTATAATAGAATAAAATAGTTTTCTAGATCTTTCGAAGGTATCAAAAACCAACCGTTTTCAAGCGATTAAGAGTACAGGGTAATTCAAAATGAATATAGCGATTACAAACGGCTATAACTACTTAAGGGAAAGAATTTATCGATAAGATTAACACAGAATGTAGACTGGACTTCAAAATTTTGTATACATACGTCACAGATATTCAATAAGATTTCCCTTCGTCACACGGACAACATCTATGCAGTAGTCCATTTCATGTCATACATTCTGAAGCATTTGTACAGTCACCGACGCAAGCGCATTACAAATGCGTATTTCGAGTTCTTCAAACAATTGAAGGCATATGCAAGAAATTACACAATACAAACAATTGTAGGCATATCAATTTTGGGCATATACATGCACAAAGCAATTGAAGATCTCGAAGTACGCATTTGTAATGCGCTTGCGTCGATGACTATTCAAATGCTTCAGAATGTTTGGCGTGAAATGGACTACTGCCTAGATGTTGTCAGTGTGACCAAGGAAAATCACATAGAACATCTATGACGTATGTATACAAAATTTTGAAGTTCCGTCTACATTATGTGTTAATCTTATCGATAAATTCTTTTTCATTAAATAGTTATAGCCGTTTGTAATCGCTATATTCATGTTGAATTACCCTATATTTTATAAAATGTATGCTGGAAAAACATTAATCAATCATATAAAAAAGCAACCCAAACAATTGCAAAATAGACTGAACTGCCTTTCTCGTAATTGTCTTAAGAACACCATTTAAAATGTGTCTGATCTGTCTGTTAAATCACTTTTTTAAAATATATTATAAAAATAAACACGTTTTTAATAATAAATAAAATGTATAACTCATATATTAATATAATTTAACAGGATGCTAAAGAAAAATTGTGGGCTTTTGAACTCAATATAAAAGTACTTACTTAAAACATATCAAAAAGCAATTTTGTTTAAGTTGATAATTGTTTCTAAGTAGAATATTTCAAATATTTAATTGAACTTAGATTTTTTTAATTAGACTTTTTTAAAAATGTGAATAAGCAGTCGTGCTTAAAAAATCACTTCTTATTTTGGGGAAATGTGTAAATTATTATACATACTTATTTAAATGAAATTTTAATTATATAAGCATAATTACGTAGAAATAAACTAGTTTCATCACCATTCACTCATACGATTCTGAAATTTTTTCAAATTTTTAATTATTTTTGTAATTACAGCTTTCTTAAGATCTGTATACATAATTATCAAATACTGAAAGTTCCCCTTAAACCAAATATCTAAATACCAATTAAGCGAGATTTAGTGATAACCGTCTTAGAACACTCAAATATTCACACATATTGTTTTTACTATTCACCAAATTTCTAAACGAATTTCAGTTTCTTTCAAAACATAATTTACATATTATTATGTATTGTTTTTAATGGCTTTGCATTGTTTTTATTGGGATTTAAAGTCTGCAACGGGCATATTTAATAGTATCTCATAATGTAGAAATCGAATCTACAATCAGGAAATTATAACTCCTTATTTTCTACCTTTACTTTTATAAACACACAAACGCGCTGAAAGCATGCCAAGGCCTTTTGTTTACTTGATCTTTAAACGGCACAAACATTACGAATTTAGACATCCTTATCTCATGTCGAGAATGGAAGCTATTTTTGGTTCTTCAACAAGAAAATACTTCATCCAAAATGTCAATACAGTTCAAAGTTCTTCTGATAACTTCCAAACATTTCATTATCTGATAATCTCAAATTTTTCGTAATATCCACTTGTTAAATCTTTCTTCACGACATCATGAACCTTTGATTTCATCGTAAGCTCTCATTGCGGTCTCATACATCAAGAAAGCAATTAATCAATATCTATCATTTTAGCTGTTTAGATTTTTCTCTCAAATAAAAACAATCTAGGTTACAAATGGCTAAATTATTAAGGTGAAAAGAAAAGTTAATTAAGTTGTTAAAATATATTCTATCAAGAGCTTACAATGGTATTTATTTCTCCAATGATTTCATTTAATGATCTAAGTATCGAGTAAAAGTTTTTAAATAATTTACTGATTTGAAGAATTAATGTTCATATACATGTACAGGTGGTTAAAAAGTTGTTTGACTTCAGTTTTGGAAAACTTCCGGATTAGATTCCATTGTAAAGCCTTGCGTGTATTATTTTAAAAGTATGAAAATGCTTTTTTAGAACTGTCTTGACTACAACTTAGTAATGGAGAAATAGATGCCAGCTGAAAAGGAATAACTTTATAGCAAAAAATATTCAAAATAAAGAAAATAATAAAAGCTACGACGATCTCGTCTACTTCTTAAAGCTTTATCACTAGATCAAAATTTCAGGTTAAATTCAAGCACAGACCAATCAATGAAATAATTAGTTATATCCAAAATATTATTATTCTCTTCAAATAAAAAAGGGATGCTCTCCACAGTTAGGTTCCTTTCAGCGAGTACTAACTTCTATAAGCTATCAAAGAATACTCTTATCACCGGAATAAGATAGCGAGAATTTCTTGCAATTGCTCTGACAGCATCGAGTCCTAATCTCATTAAATCCACTATACACGCCAAAACACTTCTACGCACAGCACATCCATTTAATTAGGAAGAAGCTGGGAACTTAATATCAAAAAGAAACCCGAGATGTTAGTTGAAGGGAAATAATTCACGAATAACTCTTGTGACAAAGTTTTAACTACAATGAAATTACTTCAATTCGAATTAAATAAGAGGATACTGCATCAGGAAATATATTTCTTATTTTATTGCCAAATGTTTGAATTTATCTTACTTTTTGGCAAATACATTTTCATAAAAGATGTTTCTTCTTACATAATGTGTGTGTGTGTGTGTGTGTGTGTGTGTGTGTGTTTGTGCTTGTGTGTGTGTGTGTGTGTGTGTGTGTGTGTGTGTGTGTGTGTGTGTGTGTTGTATCAAGCTTCAAAGAATGAATGCAGTTTATTCAATAGGTAAATAACTCACGAATAACCCATGTTACAATCCTATGTTCGACGACCAAGAGGAACATCATTCGAGAAGTAAGAAAAACCCTAAGGTAAACATTGTACAAATTGTCTCATCTACTTCTATAGCAATATAGAAAGATGTGTATCTGCAAAAACTAATCGTGGTGCAAAGCAAATTATAATTGTTGTTTAGCTAGAAAAAAATACTTTCATTTCTAAAGCAAGTACAGTAAAAAGGATAACACTTGCCAAAAATCATATTTCAAATTATCAGTCCTTCTATTCAATGATGAAAGCTAATTCAATGTCTTGGAAATAATGATGGAAGATATATTTGGCGAAAACCTTACTCCAAACTATTCACCCCCAACACCATCCTCACTGTCAAGTATGGGGATGATATGTTTCTTGTATGGCGTTGTATGTCTGTAAAAGGAATTGGAATATCAGTTTTTATTGACAAAGTCATGGATAAAATTAAATACTTGGATTTCTTAAAATTCTAATTTAAAATTAAATGCCCAGAAATCAGCTCATTTTGTATTTCAACAAGATATGGAATCTAAAAATATGCAGTTAAAATTATTAAGTTATAGTTGTTTTACAATTGTAATACACCACCTTAATCTGTCGATCGCATTGTAATTGAAATATTGGGGTCTCATTTATAAAGATCTGTTCAAAAGCATACTATTAGTAGCAAAGAACATTTAAAAATAGTACAACAAGAAAAATTTTCAAAAATATCCAGTGAAACAACACAACCCTTTTCAAATCAATGCACATCAATTGGAAAGTGTTCTGAATACAATAGAATATGCAACAAAATGTTTATTAATGTTTTTCATAAAACTTTTAAGGAGTTATACTAGGTGTATACTTCATTTTGGGATTTTGAAACCTATAAAGCTTAAGAGTAAAAATTATGGTGATACAAATATTAACTATTCCTCTCAATTTAGTTATTTAGCCTACTGCATTTTTTCATGAGTATTTTACCAATCCCGTAAATGTTAAACTTATTTACGTATTTTAGTAATATTGTTTTACGCCTTTCAGAAGGAAAATAAGTGGTACTGCATTTATTAACCTGCCTAACGTTGCAGATATATCTTAACGGGAGATAAAAAAAAATTTCTTAAAAAAATTTAAGAAAAAAAAGCCTGTATTTTAAAAATTTATTTATTTATTTAAATTTTCGATTCGACAATTACGACGCATAAATGTTTCTAGATGTAAGCTGTTTAAGGCAGTGATTCTAAACCGGTATATTTATTTGAAGTTAAATTTAACATGCTTTTAATATACATTCTCTGATACTTTAATCCTTTAAAAAGTTTTTTTAAAAATATTTAACTTTCTCTAAGAGTACTCCAATTTTTGAATATCTTTTCTAAAGTGACGAAGGTAAAAATCTTGGGAATCCTTGCTTCAAAGACCTGCTTCGTTCTCAAGCAAAAAAAAAAAAAAAAAACTTAAGTAATTTTTCTAATTGTAAGAATAAATTATCAGGCAAAAAAGCAACATCAGTATTATTACGCTTGTTGGAAGTCATTTTATTGAGAATAGATATAAAAAGTGATAATTAATGGAATGTTTGTTTGACTTTTATTCTCTCTATACATTCGGATGATTACATTTCAAGTATTTTAATTCAGAGTATTGTTAAAAAAAACTTATTAATCACAGCTTTGATAAATTTGCATAGCATACGTTGTAGAACATAAGAAAATGAATTGTGGAAGAAACAAAAAGAATAATTAAAAAGTGACGTATAAGGAACGCTAATGGCGCAACAAATAATACTTAGAAGTAAAGTAATTCAATGAAAAAATTTCACTATGTATGATTTTTTTTTTTTTTTTTTTTTTTGAATCATTGTTATATATAAGAATGCAATAAATACTCAAAAGCACAAAGTGTAACTTTTGTTAAGGCACCTCGGAACAGTTACAAATAACAAGACTCGTTACAACATATAGGAAGAAGGTATCCCCACTACTGACTTGATATAGATTATTTAGAGCTAATCGACCTGAAGAAGCAATAATTGGTACTCTGTAACAGTGTGTTCTGCAGCTGCACGAAACCAATATGTTTTGATAGTGCGAGTGAACTAGATGAGATTATTCAAATCTGTGCATGGTTTCTAATACTTTCCTCATAAGCAATGCTTTGCCAATAATCCTACCTTTAAAAATTACAATATATGAGATTTGACGATGCCAAATGTCTACGGTGTTGGAAATACGACGACTCAATATTCAGCAGAGTTGTTGCAAAAACTGTTGTACAGAATGTTTATCTTAGCGAGGTACTTATTACTAGAGTATACCAGAGATTAAGTATTCACTTAAACCCAGTTGTGGAATAATGAAATTCTGTGACATATCCTTATATTTCTGTTTTGAAGCTTATAAAAGTAGAATTATTGTAGTTTTTTTCAATCCGAGTAAAGTATATGGAGAAGAAAATCAATCAAAAACAGCTTGAATTTCCGATTCAATATTTAGGGTAAAATTCATATTTAATGAGCAGAAAAGTAGATAACTTATTTTATTACAAATTCATCTATTTTTATTCTTATTCTATATGAATAAGAATAAAAATTCCAGTTAATTAAATAAACTTATTCAATTTAATACTTTTAGCACAATTTAGACTAATTTTTAATTAAATTTGCTATAATTTAATAAAAGTTGTCAATTTATCTAATAAATGAGTTCACGTCTTAATAAATAAAATATTCAGAAAATGTGATAAATAAATTCATTTTAGAAAGGACAAATAAAAATTAATTAAAGTAATTAAAATTGTATTTTAATTAAATAATTTAGTGAAAATTCCTCGTTTCGATTATTCGTTTCTCGATCGTTCGATTTCTCTCTCTATAAATTTATTAAATCATTCTTTATGAAAATTTGCGTCTTCAAAAATTTTCCTTTTTATATGAAAAACGGAGTTCTTAAAAAATTAAGTTTTCTAACTAAATTATGCTTCCAATAGTGTATATATATATAAACTTTCCAATCGAATTTAACAAATTGAATTGTTTTATTATGTATAATATATTAAAAGAGTTTTATGATGACTAAATGTATTTAATTTAAGTATATTCGGTATTTAAGTATTAGTCGGTTCTCTTGGCTCTTGGGATCCTTCAAATGATGCTGCTCTGGCGCAGATGGGTGTTTCCAGGAAATATGCTAAACTAATGAGGAAACTCATCTGCTCGGACACCATCCGGTGGAGCAGGGATATTTACATTCAACATCTTACTGACAAAAAGCAGTATTGATCCCTCCTTCCGCCGAGAGCATCATTTGATCTTTTTTCGGCCTCCTGGCTGTTTTTTTAACATCTTTTTTGCTATTTTACACTTGACCTTTTTATCAAGCTTTACGCTCGTTTTTTAATTGCCCAGCTTGAGGAGTCCTGCTTCTCGCTGGTGTGTCGTCTTCACTTTTAAAACTTTCAAATTTTAATGCCATTTTTATTCCTTCACATTAGCTTCATTTTCCATCGTTGTTGCATATTAATCATCTTGTTGATTACTTGTTTGTGGTTTTTATCTTGATGACTCTTTTTCAATGTCTTCGTTTCGGCTATTAGACTCTGATTGTCACTGTCTATTTTAACTATTTGCTGAAATAAAGATTTTTGATTTCTTGATCGGGAGACAGGTTTTGCTCAGTCTCCCATGACAAATTTTATATTAGACCATATTTTATTCCTCTTGTGACTCAATGTTCCTCTTAATTGGGGAATTCATTCTTGGGCTTAAGGGTGAACCCTCGCTGCACTCCCCTTTGCCCTTTTTTAGATTTAATGTTTTTCTTGTTTTCTTGTACCTTCTCGAAGGTAATTCCTTTGTACATACGCATTTATGACTTAATTGTTTTTGTATTTTATTGTATTTTATTGCATTTTATTGTATTTTAATGTGTTTTTCTCTTTTATGTGTTCTGACGTATGCTTTCGCTGTTTGTGGATGGTCTCTCCGGTTTCCCATGGAGCCTCGCCTCTCTCGCCCTCTGGAGCCTCCGAGAAGCGGTCTTCTTCTTCGGCTTCTGAAGCTTTGATGGATCCTCGTGCTTTGAGTTTTTCTGTGTGTTTCCTGCTTCTGTCTGCTGAAGACCCGTTTTTGCTGTGTTAGTCTCGTCCCGTCTTCTGCTGATGAACTTTCATGTGATGACTGGGACTTGCTTCTATTTTTTGTGTGCCGTGGACTTTTTAAATCAACAGATTTCCACCTGGGACCTTATGGTCCCGAAGATTATTTATTTATTTTGTAACCAATTTCGATTTTTCGGCTATTCATCCTTTGTACCTCATATCTGTAAGCTATTTGCTGAAATAAAAAATTTTGAAATCTATTAAATTAACTATATGGATAACTTATAATGATTTTATATGGATAACTTATGTTTGACTACTCATCAAAAACATCGTTACCCCTATCAGTTACCTTTCAAACTATCTAATATATGTACCAATCAAAATGTCATAGCAAGCTGTTGTGAGTTATGACTTCTTATTTTTGTTCATAGTGCTCCAAATATGCTCTGGTGTTCAATATTAACAGAATTTTCTGATTTGGTCGATTATCTTTAGAACTACAGCACAGATTTTAATGAAATTTGGTGTGTGCATAGGGTTGATATAATCCAAAAAAATAACCATTCAGCAGTAATCATACACTCGCGTTATCGTTCGTAACACTCATCGGAGTCGCAAGGCATAAAACAGCAGTTGCAGAATAGAGCAAAAAAGGGTTAATAGGGGGTATGGTCCCCTTTTAAATATATATATAGGCCTTGCAACGTGATTTTATGCTGGAAATAAAGGAGTTTATGGGTTCCTGTGACAATTGGTCTCCCTCGTTGATCAATGCTGTTTTCAGGTCTTGGATGGCTCTCTGAAGGCTCTGGGGAATTGTAATTGCCCTCCCCAGAGCGTCCCAGACATGTTCTATGAGATTGTAGTCTGTACATCCGGCGAATATCCTCACTTTTTAGAAATTCGTGGACCATCTGAGCTCTATGTGACCTTGCTTTGGCATCCATTAAAAGGAAACTAGGACCAATTGGACCCCCGAAAAGGCGGATACTGGGCTCCAAAACCTCTTCCCTATACCTTTCAAGAATCGCAGTGCCTCTTTCAAAGACATGGAGGTCTGTATGGCCGTCCAGCTTGATACCTGCCCAGACCATCAAGCCTTTGCTGCTGTAATGGTCGTTTTCTCGGACATTGGAGGGCAGGAAGGGGGTCCTTGGTTCTCTGCATATGAAAGTATCGTGAAAATCACTGGTTAAGCTGAACAGGAACTTTTCAGTGAAAGGAATGGTCGCCCATTGATCCCTGTTCCAATCACTATGATCTCTGCACTATTTTAAGTGGATTCTCCTGTTCGCAAAACTGAGCGGGACGCAAACAACAGGTCTTTTTGCAAAGAGCCTTTTCTCATGAAGTCTTCTGGAAACAGTCACCCTTGAAACTCGGGTTCCTGTGGCCGCATACAACTCATGAAAGATCTGAGAAGCTGTAGCATTCCTGTTTCGCCTCACTATAATGGACAACTGGCGATCTTCTTTGGTCGTCGTGGCTCTTGGACGACCTTGCCCAGGTTTTCTCTCGAAGGATCTGGTATCCTGAAACTCTTTCCATAAGTTGGACACGACATTGGGTGTTAAATCGAATTCTCTGCAAATCTGGATTTGAGACAGGCCTGCTTCTAGCCTACCCGCGATTCGCCCCTTCATTCCATCATCTAAACTTTGGTGATTACTCACTTTTACTGTGTGAATTTTAATTTAAGCGATTGCTGCAAAAAAAAACACCAAGAAATTCGGCAAAATATGCTAACGAACAAAATGCGGATTTTGGCATGCGCGCTTATAAATCCTGTTTATCGACTAGTACCGCCCCCATTCACTTATACTCTTACGTGTTCGCCGTACAAGATTTGCATCTTTGTTCGAAATAGTATTTTTACATTTCATTCAATTCTTTTCATGAAATTCTACAAAATTTACAAATTCTCTTAATTTTGAACACCAGTGTAAATTGTTTAATTATAATCACCCTGTGTATTAAGAATTGTCCAGAAAAAAAAATCAGTAAATGGTAACTGATTTTTATAATTTTGTTTTTCGATAATTATGTATAGATGAGGGGGGGAAACCTACTTGAAAACATTAGATAAGTAATAATATCTAAAGAATTCTATTCCGAATTCTGAAAAAATTTAAGCTTTGAATATACATCTATTTATAAAATGATTATCTTAAACTATATATCTTAAAATATAAATGTAAAATTATTAGTCTTCGCCTTACAGCAGTATTTAATAAAAGATATTTGAATGTAAAAAAAAAATTGATTTAACTTAAATAAATAAACACAGAAAAAAAATTAAGTAAAAAAAATGGGGGAATTTTAGCTATTTAAATTCAACTGGATTTTCATAGAAAGATAGATTTATTAACTTGATTTTCAAAAATATATGAGTTGTTGTTACAAAATTTTCGTTAAAATGACTAACAAAACAACAAATTAAGTCTTTTACATTGAGCTTTATTTAATAATATTATTTATATTTTGTAATTCTTAACACAGTCACAAAATATCTATGAGGTGTTCTAGCTCCCAGAACACCTCAAAGTTTTTCGTATTCTGGTATCTTTTCTTCAATTTCTTATCAAAAATATTTTATTAAGTAATATAAAAACTTTCACATCTCTTGTATAGTCACCAAATTAAAAATATATTACAGAGTCTGCTATTAATTCTGGTTTTTAATTTCCTTATCTACGTCATTAATTTTTAATTTTCATACATAACTTTTACTAAATTTCTTAGGAATAAAATTTTGGATTTTCAGAGTTCAAATTTTAAAGTTATTTTATTTACCCTTAATACAATGTTTCTTTTTTTTCACTAAGTGAAGTAAGTGCGTTGTATATTATGCTCTAAATCTTCTTGTATTGATAACTCAGTTATTTCTTTCTAGTGGAGTGTATTTGCCACACATGTGAAGTTCATTGCAGCTTTCAATCATATTTCTGCACGCCACTCGTTGTTTATTGAAACAGGCGTTAATAACTTAAGTTCTAAAGGAAAGTCACCATCTCCAAGAAATTCATCGAAAGTTTAGAAAGTGACACTGATTAAAATTTCATTTTTAAGCAAAAAATATTAATTTTAAAGTATTTCTTTAGTTTATATCCATTTAACTTGCATAAACAAATTATTTTTATGCTATTTGATAATCTCAGGAAAAAGTTCTTCCATAGCATTTCTAATACATATTTTATATTAGCTCTATAATCAGCATGAAGCATTTCAAGATATCATAATTGGAATGTATTTCATTCATATTTATATCCTATTTATAATAGAACTCTCCTCAATCCTAGTAAAGAAAGACGTAATTAATATTTTTCTAAATGAAAATAACATTATCTAAATAAGTTATTAAATATTTTAAACTCAAAAATTCTTTAAAGTAGCCTATTGACGTTAACAATACAAGCAAATTATTATAAATACTATTAAAAATGCTTGTAAGCAATAGATTGCGTAAATAAATTATATTAAAAACTACATAATGTATTAAAAATTGCTAAAAAACCAATCACATAGTATAATAAGATACTTGCATAATTGTTACTTCGATCACATAATGAAATACAGTTTAAATATCACAAGAGCAAAATAAACTTTATACAAATGAGAGGAAATATACAATTGATAATTAGAGAATATGAAACACAATGATACCTTGAAATCGTCAGAACGCTCCTTGATACGAACACACAGCCTAGAATACTTACGAAAAATTTGAAAAATTTTGCTCCGCAATCCGAACGCTAAAATTGGAACGTGCAGTATAGGTCTACAAACGGGTGCAAAATACGTCTGCAGTTCGCCCCCCCCCCCCTAAAATCATTTGGTGGTTGGTGTTCCATGAACATTTTTTGTGGGAATTCATCCTTATGGTATTTAATCCCACGGATTGATCAGAGGAGTAAAAATAAATTTGTAGAATAAAATGGAGAGGCGTATGACTTTTTGCTCGTTCCTAGGCTGATGTAGCCAAATGTTAATCCTCAATAAAATTAAGGCATAGGTGATACCTTAACATAGAGAAGAGTTTTCTAGCGAGGGGTTCGTAAAATGTTGTTTACAGTTCTAATACAATCAATATGGAAATAACACATGCGTCATAAAAGAGAAAACTTCTTTTTTTTCCTTATTTGATACTATACTTGGGTAACTTCAGTAGGGAAGCGGAGTGACTGTGTATGCATTAGTGATGCAAGTAGTGTAGGATCATGTTGTTGGTTAAATAGAATGCTAGTGCTTATTTTTTTTTATTTTACTTCTTTATTAGTTTTTTATTCGGTTTAGTTTCTATTTTTTTTTTTAAATTCCTCTATAGGTATTGATGGTTAAAATGGGGCGATACTTGATGACAAACAAACCAGAAAATTCTGAAGAGACTAGTGATACAAATTTAGAAGCTCATTCAAAATTTTAAGAGACTGATAAAGAAAAAGATGAATCTTTATAAAGAAAATTAGTTATCCATGGGTTGTGCATGATCTAGTGATCCAGAGAGTCCACTTCCCAAGTATTCCGTTTGTGGCAAAAAACACTTTCGCATACAGCTATAGCACAGAATATGAAAAGTCAAACAGTCTTTAAGAATTTGATAATGCCTGCAAGCAAAATTATAGTGAATAAACTGTTGGTAGAAAATGAAGTAAAGAAAAATGAAAACATTCCACTTTAGAACAACACAGAAAGTCGGCGAATCAATTATATGTATTTGATAGATTTTGAAGAGTTTTTGTGTGATAAAATTGAAAATATTGAAATTTTTCAATTCAAGTGGACGAATCAACAGATTTGACCAACAAATGTTATTTACCAGCATTTTTAAGATTTGTTATTGATGAAGAAATTCTAGGAAATTTTCCTTGCTAAAAAGAATTACTTGAGACAAACAGATAAATAAATCTATTTAATATTTCATCAACATATCTGGAAGGGGGGGGGAATCTTTCTTAGAAGAATTGTATTGGCATTTATACGGATGGTGCTACTTTCATGGATGACTCAATAAACTCTTGAAGGGAAAAAAAAGTGCCAACTTTGTTTCCACACTCTTTTTTATTCAAAGAGAAGTGTTAATGTCAAAATCTCTTGGTAATTAACTACAAAAAATATTCGATAACATTTTAAAAATAATAAACTTAGTTAAGCGAAAGCCACTTTATTCCAATTTTTTAAAAAAGCTTTGTGAAAACTTGTATAAAGAGCACACAAATCTGTTATACACTGAAATCCGGTGGTTAAGCAGAAGCAGAATTTTTAATAGAGTTTTTGAGCAGAAGAATGAAATGAGTATGTACATTTTTAACAAAACGACAAACAAGATTTTACTAAATGCTTTGACGATCAAATGTGGATGCAAATACTAGTTTATTTAGCAAATACTTTTCATCACTTCACTGAATAAGTTACTGAAAGGTGGAGGAGAAGAAATATACTAGCTTCAAATGACAAGATTCAAGGATTTAAAAGAAAATTAAACTTATGGAAAGATTATGTAAAAATGAATCTTGATACATTTGAGTTACTAGCAGGACTAAAATGCGAAGATGGATACAAACAAATTTCAAATTTCATTGAATAATTCCACGTAGAAGAGTGTCGAATAAAACTGATTATTATTTTCCATCTCATTCAACAGAATTATACGACTGGGTGAGGAATCCTTTCACTTGCACTTCCGTTCATTCTCAGAATCCAATTTTAAATGAAGAACTATTGTGATTTACAATTGAATTGTTCGTTGAAATAGAAATTTAGTGACACAGTTTTAGACAAATTCTGGATTGACAATGAGTATCCAACAATTCATAGGAAAGCAATCAATATATAACAATAGCTTTCAACATCGTACATGTGTGAACAAGCTTTATCATGTTAAAAAATATTAAGAGTAAGGATGGAAATTGTCTCCTTCTTGTGAAAGATGATATCCGGGTAGTATATCGAAAATGAAACCCCGAATTCAACATTTATTTTCCAAAAAACAGGCTCAGATTTTCCATTAATTTTTGTTGTAAATTATTGTACGAAAGAAATTTATTATTTATCTATACTTGCACTTATATTTAGAATTAAACCAATAGCACGTAATTTCAGGTTTTCTTTAAATACATAACTAAAATTATAAGCAATTTTGTTTCCATTAATGATCGTTAATAAAACTTTTATGAAAAAATATTGTTACATGGACGCTGGGGCTCCCTGGAAATTGAACATTCTCATAAGGATTTCATAATAGTGAAAAAATTGGGATCTCTGGCATATAACATAAAAATACAGAAAGTACAGGCACCAAAAGTACCAGAAATACAGCTATATTATGTAACTGCTTTACCGTGGAAAGTGAGAGTTGCCTTCTAAATAATAATATTCCTCATCCTTCAGTTTCTAAATGCACCGTCATTAATCCTTTTAAGGGAAGTAAAGATGCTGAATTTTTGGTTTTATCAATTTGCAATTTTATTTGAATGTTAGTAATGTTTTATCTTATAATACAGAGTATTTTTTATTTATTGTTACTTAAAATCATTTTGAAAATTCAAGTTCGTAGGATTCTGTAGAGGGGATTAATTCAGTATCTATTATTTTGAAGGAGAAAATTGTGGAACTCGAATTACTTGTAGCTCGAACTGAGCTCGAAAAAGATTAAATTCTGCTTCCGAGTGATATCACTGTTGTATTACATAAAACATTATTTATTAAACATATATTTTTAAAGTCATATAAAAAGATAGTAGTCTAAATAATTAATTTTTAAAAAGTAACGTAGTATCTTAATCAGAATTGATTTTACGTTATTTCTTACAAAAAAAAAAATTAAATCAAATTTTAAAAAAATCTAAAAATTTCATTCGGAAATAATATAAATGATTGTCTCTTTTATATGGGAAACTAAAATTAGAAAACATATTCTCATCGAGAATTTATACACGATTTTTGATCAAGACTCTCCTAGAAGAATTCCTCAGGTTAATTTATAATAAAGTACAAATTTCATTTCACACATAGAACAAAATTTAATTAAAAAAAAGTAAATACTAATGTTTATATATGTGTGTGTGTGTGTGTGTGTGTGTGTGTGCGTGCGCGCGCGCGCGTGTGTGTGTGTGTGTGTGTGTGTGTGTGTGTGTGTGTATGTGGGAGGAAGATATATGGCCTTGCACGCTGACCACCGTTAATATGAGTTGGCATTTGTTGAGAGAAGAGCTTCTGAAGTAAAGCAAACACCCGAAGAAAGTAAAATCAATTCCTTCTAAAACATATATGTATATAGTAGTTTTAACCTCAGGAGAGGAACGTCTGACTCCCCTCCCCTAGTTCCCACGTAGCTGGTCGAGTTATCAGCTGATAATGTTAATGTATTCGAATGTTCTTATTATTAATAAATTGCTATAGTTTTTCCTCCACAATCTGCGAGTACTGTGGAATTTCTTCACAGATACTGGAGGAGGTTCGGCCGGAATGATTTTTTGTGCTGTAGGAACTGACATCTCGTCACCAATCTTAATCATGAGGACTACAGTCTTTAGATGCTTTCTTAGTGTTGCATTGGTGAGATTAACATGATGCACAGAGTTTGAGTTTGGTCATCCTCTTCAAATATATTTTGAGACTGCAGCGGAAAAATTGTGAATAAGAGTCGTTGTAATAGTCTGCATTAAAAAAAAATTGTCTTTTTATTAAAAGCTCAAAAAACGTATCTTCTAAATCTAACGGAAGAATTGGGATTAATTCTATCATGTAATCCTCAAGTAATTGAATTGATTAATTTAATTATGGAAGATACGTGTCTTAATGCAGAACTCTCTAAAGTCTGATTAGAAATAATGTGTGCCGAAACGTAAGAGCAAGAGAGGGACAAAGAAGTGCAAGAGTAGAGAAAAGAAAAAATAGAATTATGAGCTTAAAAAACTAGAGCAAATGGAGAGTTCTGTTAAATCAAAGGTATCGAAAGAGAGTTATGTTTCTTTGAAAATACCTAAAAAGCAAGAGATTAAACTTGATGACACGTTATGATGTCTATAGGGATATTAGTATTTTCCTGACACTTTTTTACAGGCAAATAGGTGGAACCGATATTCCGAAAGAGGCATGGTAGGTGCATTTACTCTTATTGCTCCCTTTGGAAATAGTAAATATTGTAGCTTGGGAACCTGATCCGGTTGTGAAGGATTTCGATAATATTCGTAAACTGTTTCTGAAGCGTTTCAAATTAAGTCCTGGACAATTCTGAATAACAAGTTTGAGTTCCACCACAAAGAATCGTCTGTCTCTTGGCACTATTTTGCTATTGAACTACAAAATTATTTAGAACAGTAGATAAGTGGATTAGATGTCAAAACTTATGACGATTTGAAGCAGCTCTTGGTTTCGGATCAGTTGAAACAGAGATCACACCCCAAATGTGCGCGATCATTTCATATACGAGTTCTTCTGGAATCTTTATGTAGATAGTAGCTTCAACCTCAGAAGAGAAACGTCGGATGCTGGTTCCAACTCATTTCCTTTGGTGGGTCTAGTTGTCAGCTGATAATTTTAATGTATTCTAAATGCTTTTATTGGTATTAAATTGTTGTAGTTATGTCTTTAAAAGTTAAGGGTACTGTGATTTTTCTTCACGCCTAGTATATATATATACAGTAAAATCAGTTTTTGTGCGGGGGATAGTGACCGCATAAAAGAAATCGTACAAAAAATATTTGGAAATTTTATAAATGCTTACATATAATAAACAACTTTGGATGATATACTAACTAAAAAAATTTTTATGCGGTGGACAGGGACTGCATAAAAAAATCGCACTTAGAAAACACATAAATTATTTACGAAATAGATGAGAGAATGCTTTCAATTAAATTATATAATTAAATTAGATCTGGAAAAATTATAAGAACATTTAATTTTTCAATGAGCATATACATAGAAAAGTTTTCAAATTGCACATTAAATAGTTCACTGCTACTCGTCATAATCCAAAACGCGCATCTTCTTGTGACGAGTTGGTCCAAAATCGCTTTCGTCGCTTGAAGATAGGATTTCAATGGATTTGTTTTTTGGTACCATAAAGTCAATGATCAGTTTTTGTGATTAGTCAATTGCTTGTAAACGTCACGATAGCGATACATGCACGATCTCAGCTCTTTTTAGAATTTCAAGCTTCTTTCCGCATTAGCATCCGCTATTTTAAGAAAATTGCGTTTCCAATTTTTTTAGAAATCTGGATTCCTGCACATATTTTATCTGTTGAAATAGATTCTGGTTCTTCTTGTCCATTTTCATAATCTATCAAATTATTGATAATGTCACTATCATTGACAGTTCGGTCCTCAATCATTTCGTCCAGATCATTTTCGCCGAAAGTATCAAAGCCTTCTCCGTTAATGCTATGTGCGAGCACAGTAATTTCAGATAATAACGTAGAAGCGTTTTCGGTTACATTTCGATTAATTACACATTCAGGCCAGATAGATTTCCAGCATGAAATTAATGTGTGTTGTTTTATTTGACCAATTGCTGCAGTAATATGGCTTATGCAGTCTAAAATTGAGAATTTTTTCCAAACTTCAGTCAGGCTTAATTCACCGTTCTCTAGCTTTTTCAGAATGTAGCTAAAAGTTAATTTGATATACTGTTTCTTAAAATTTGCGATTATTCCCTGATCCAGTTGTTGTATAAGGCTAGTCATATTTGGTGGTAAAAACACTATTTGTACATCAGGATGTTCTATTCAGGGATGACCGGGTGCATTATCAACAATTAGCAACACTTTAAACGGAAGACCCGTGTCTTCCATGTATTTTTCAACTTCTGCTACAAAAGAATCGTTGAGCCATATTGCAATTACATCTGATGTAACCCATGATTTTTTTTATTGGCCATGAAATGTACTGGATATTCAGCTAAATTTATGCCTATTAGCGCACGTGGATGCAAAGCTTCATTTATACTAAATGGTTTTAACATTTTTGCACCAGAGGCATTACTGCAAAGAAAAAGTGTAATTCGATCCTTTGTCGCTTTAAAACCACTTGCGGTTTTCTCAGATTTCGTAATGAAATATGAGTAAATATGAGTAATCGTAATGAAATCTAAGTAAATCTGAGTAAACGTAATGAAATCTAAGTAAATCTGAGTAAACGTAATGAAATCTAAGTAAATCTGAGTAATCGTAATGAAATCTGAAATATGACTGCCTCGCCTTGTATCTTCACATTGTGAAGTGCGTATCGTTGTAAAAATCCAGTAAGCCAGCCATTGCTCGCAGAAAATGTCACGTTTCGTAAACAGGATGACGAACTTGGTTCTAAATCCTTCAACTGGTTGAAATACTATCTAGCTTTTTCTTGAATTAATTCTTTGTGAACGGGGATTCGTTTTTTAGTTAAATCTTTAATCCATAACGCGAGAGCCTTTTCCGTCTTCTCTATTACAATATTTCTTGAATATGATGTTCTTTTACTACTGTCGTTTAGTGCACTTTTAAAAGATTCATATATTTTATTCGCACGTTTGTGTATAGCTCTGATCGCGGATTCACCTAATTTAAATTCATTAGCAACAGCTATGGATCCTTCACCATCTGCTGGTCTATTTAATATTAGAATTTTTGTTTCTAATGGAATTGTCTGTCTCTTTACTTTCTTTTGGTTATAATTATTCATTTTAAGGGAGTACTTATGTCAAAAATAAAATAAAAATCATAAGAACTACATATAAATAGAAACAAGAGTAACTAATTCATTCATCTTTAATCTCACTATCAAATGGATCCTTAATCACGTAAATCATGGATAAAACTATGAATACGAAGCTTATACTGCTCGCGCGTCGAGCGACAATATGTACGTAGCTGACTCTGCCTTGTCAGGAGATTGTTTAAACCAAATGAACAGAGCATCGCAAAGTCCAGATACATCGTCGTCAAGGAGACCACGTATCAGAGTTCGTCCACGACATGTATATGTACATTGATAGGAAACATTAAACCGCTGAGATTCATCTACCGCATAAAAATAAATCGCACGAAAAAAAGTCACACA
>BMAW01083863.1:366469-418421 GCA_019974015.1 Nephila pilipes | reverse complement strand
AACCGTTCTTATTTGCCTAACAATGCAATATTTAGATATTTGCGACCAGTTTTAACTAATATTTTAATAATTTTTTTAATAAACTTTGCCACCATATAAAAACGTAGTTTTTAAAAACGTTGGTTTTTATTTCGAATTATTAATTAATGTAGCAATAAATATTAGGAAAGATCATGCGAACAAAATGAAAAAAAATTCGGAAATATAATAACATGTCAATTGAAAAGTCCCCAGCCTGCCATATTTTTTTTATATATATAGTAAAACACATTTGTTTGTCAAAATTAGTTTTTTTATTCAACATAATTCCCTTCAAGGGTGATTCACTGATTATAGCGACCCTCCAACTTTTCGATACCATTTTTGTAGTACGATTTGTCCTTTGCTTAAAAATAGGCCTCAGTTTCGGCGATCACCTCTTTATTCGACGAAAATTTCTTCCCAGCGAGCATTCTTTTGAGATCTGAGAACAGGAAATAGTCGCTGGGGGCCAGATCTGGAGAATACGGTAGATGAGGAAGCAATTCGAAGCCCAATTCATGGATTTTTGCCATCGATTTCACTGACTTGTGACACGGTGCATTGTCTTGGTGAAGCAGTACTTTCTTTTTCTTCAAATGCGGACGTTTTTCGGCGATTTCGTCCTTCAAACGGTCCAGTAACGTTATGTAATAGTGGCTTTTGATGGTCCTTCCTTTTTCAAGGTAGTCAATGAAATTTATTCCATGCGCATCCCAAAATACAGACGCTATAACCTTGCCAGCCGACTGTTGCATTTTCCCACGTTTGGAGCGGGTTCATCGTGTGCAGTTCACTCGAATGACTGTCGATTGGACTTCGGAGTGAAATGATGGAGCCATGTTTCATCCATTGTCACATATCGACGCAAAAACTCGGCTTTATTACGCTTGATCATCTTCAAACACTGCTCCGAATCATCAAGTTGTCGTTGTTTTGGGTCAAAAGTGAGCTCGCGCGGCACCCACTTTGCACAGAGCTTACTCATACCCAAATATTCGTGAATGATATGATGTACACGTTCAGTTGATATCTTTAGAGTGTCTGTTATTTCACTCAATTTCAATTTACGGTAATTCAAAATCATTTTGCGGATTTTTTAATGTTTTCGTTTGTAACAACCTCTCTTGGGCGTCCACTGCGTTCACCGTCTTTGGTGCTCATTTCACCACGTCTAAACTTAGCATACCAATCCTTGATGGTTGATTTTCCTGGGGCAGTGTCCGGGAACTCGACATCAAGTCAAGTTTTTGCTTCAACTGTATTTTTTCCCTTCAAAAAGCAATATTTTATCAACACGCGAAATTCCTTTTTATCCATTTTTTTTTACAATAACAAAAGTTGCTTCCCTCAAAATGCTATAACTCACAAACTAATGATCCGACAGCTGTCAAATTTATACACGCATCTTTTGAGGGTTAGGACTAACTAAAAAACATATGGATTTAATTCTAGTAGAGCCATCTATGTGTCAGACCGGGGACTTTTTAATTGACCTGTTATATCAAATTTAAAAGACTTGGCTTTAATTAATACTACAAAGAATACATCAGCGTATTACTTTCTTACAGTAACTAATGAAAGTGTATACACTAGTTTTTTTTACTATTCACCCCAGCTAGTCTTTGTATCCACGCAATTGCTATAACGGACATGTTTTTCCTTCATTTCCAATCCTGAGAGCTCAAATGACGTATATCCATTTATGCGAAAATGAATAGGGACCTGCGAATGCAATGTAGCTAATAAAGTTGTATAGAAATCACAGTAAACCTGTAACACCCGGTCGACCCGGGCGTTATCTTGTGCCATCACTAATTTTAAATATTAAACACTACGACACCAATAATTACAGAACCACCAAAACAGCTTTCACCATTTATTTATATATAACACATCGATCAATAACTCCCGAGTCTAACATTGAAAACAACATTTTTTTTTGCAAAATTTTTTTTTATTCATCAACATAACACCTTTTGTTAATCACCTTTTAGGGTGATACAATCGTTCCAACGCTTTTCCAAATCTTTTTTTTTTTTTCCCGCAAGAAATCTTTTTTGTTGCGAGTAAATAGCGATAAACAGCTTTCTGAATCATCGACTCGTTGCTGTTTTTGTTCCATGGAAAGCAATCGCGGCACCCACTTGGAAAAAACCTTTTTCACTTCACTTCAAAAAACCTTTTTCAGTAAATACACTTCCATATGATATCTGTGTCATCTCAGCAATCTCACGGAGCTTCACTTTACGATCTTTCATTATAATTTTTGTCACTTCACTCACATTTTCCGGTGTAACGGCTTCCACAGGTCTACCCGAGCGTTCCGCGTCATTTGTGTCGGTACGACCACGTTTAAACTCGGCAAACCACCGACAAATCGTTGCTTTTGATGGACAAGTGTCCGGGTAACATTTTTCAATCCATTGTTTCGCTTGCACGGTGTTTTTACCCATTAAAAAACAATGTTTTATCAGAACACGAAACTCGGTTTTTTCCATTTTTTAAACAAACTACAAAACGACTTTACTCCAACCTCGATAACTCAGCTGTTTCTGGTCCGATCGACTTAAAATTTTGACACGTTTCAAGCAAAGGTTAGTACTCTAGAAAGACCTGGTTACTGGTTTACTACGAGCGTCATCTCTGGGTTAGTCTCGGGAGTTATTGATTGATGTGTTATCTACTATAACATCAATAATAGTGCTCTCCAGGTTAAGTTTACTAACGCTTTAATTCAACCCACCAATAATAATCTAACAGCTTCTTACCAATATCTCTTATACTGCAACTCCGAATCTGGAACAACTGCTGAAAATACTAGAACAATTCTCAATCCGAGTGATTTACACTCGGACCTCAATACTAATCTGTAAATCCGCCTTTCTATACTATAGCACTTAGATTCCACCTCCTCTCACTACAACGCCTCTCTGATCCTCCTTCAGATACTCTACTCCTTCAGATGGAGTTTATATACTTCTTAATTTAACCGCTTCACTTCATTCCTAACTGCTTTGCATATTACGTTCTTTATCACGTTTCATTTTTTGTTGGGCAAAGGTTGTTTAGTGAAAGCAATCATTCTCAATTGAAAGTCCCCAAGGTTAGTGAAGAGAAACCGCGAATAGCCCAATGTCACAAACCCTTTCTCTCGTTCGAGAAATGACACTGTCATTTGGCTCAGCATTATTGGATAGCAGTGTTGTACGGAGTCACAAAGTTTAAGACTTTCGCTGTTTTGTAGAATATTATTCAAAGCTAAATTCTTGAAATAAAGAAGATCAGACAAAACTGAAAATTGCTATATTTTTATAACGTTCTTGAAAAAAAAAAAACCAAAAGGAAAATATGCGTCTACAAGAAAATCACTAAATAATCATTTTTATTGTATACACACTCACACGTATATATACATATACTACATGTTCATAAAAAAACTTTGCCAACATCAGCACTTCTAACGTCCATTCCGTTTAACGGATCGAGATGAGATTTAAAACATATTTATTTGGAGGTATGCGCTTGAGATTCTATGAATGGTAATACATTGGCGCTTACGGTTACGGTTATAGTAACAGAAACTCGAAATTTTCGAATAGAAATGCCTACTTTTCCCGTCGCAAAATGTTAAGTGCATGCGAAAACCTTAAATAGCGTTGGAACAAAATTTGTATTCCCAAAAACGGACGTGTTATACATGTACAAAAAATGGTTCTTCAGGGCGAACAGAGAAATACTGCATATGACAGAGACAAGACACCAATCACTGATGACAATACATATCGGACAAAAGAATACATTGATTTAGATCAAACATTTTCCACATGAGTGCCATCACAGCAAATTACGCATTGTTTGAGGGAGACGGTGCTAGATAGTCTTCTAGATAGAAATCTTCATTGAGATAATGCTGAACGCAACATGGTATGAGAGATATTTGCAATCTCCCACTTTATAGAATCTTTGAAAACAGACAAAATTTGCGGATTACACATGTAAACTCTGCATTTGATATATTCCCAAAACCAGAAATCCATAGGCGTCAGATCGTGGAGACCACGGAAACGAAGGCGTGAGATAATGCGATCACCAAAATGCTATTCTAGGACATTGCGAACAGACTTCGCTATATGTGGAGATGCACCATTTTGCATCCAATCTATGTAATTTAGTGCATTCCAATGGAGAAATTCTGGTTTAAAATAATTGTGCAGCATGTCTGTATAGAGAGAGACTGTTATAGTTACAAAGCCCGGTGTCGCTTAATCAAAGAAGTACTAGCCGAGAACAACTGTGCTTGTAATGCTGCTCCACACAGTAACTTTGGCGTCAAATAAAGGTACTGATACTACATCGTGAGTATTTGTGTTTGCCTAGTCTACAAAATTTTTGATGTTCACGTTGCCATTTAAGTTGAAATACGCCTCGTTCATCTATAGTATGCGAAGTAGCCAGTCTTATCACATCGTATCGTATTAGGAATTCACTTGCAAAGTCGATACGTAGTTATTGGTTCCCTGGCTGCCACATCTGGACACGCTGGTACCGGTATGGAAGCATGCAAAGTACATAAAGCGGTATCTTTACGACCGTTGTTTCCGGTATATCCAACACACGAGCTGTGTCTCTTGCGGTTTGCATGTGTCCTAAAGTCACTGTGTGATGCACTCCCGTAACAACGTCCTTAGAAACAGTTGGCCGTCCAGATCGCGGTTTATCATAGATGCAGCCCATATCTTCAAATTTCTTTATTGTATGCACAAAACACATCCGTTTTTGTTAATATAAATTTCGTTCCAACGCTATTTAAGGTTTTTGCATGCGTTTAACATTTTGCGACGGAAAAAATTAGGCATTGCCCTTCGAAAATTTCTAGTTCCTGTTACTATAACCATAACCGGGAACGCCACTGTGTTGCCATTCACAAAATCTTGAGCGCATACCTTCAAATAACTATATTTGAAAACTCATCTCGATCGCTTAAACGGAACGGACGTTAGAAGTGCAGATTTTGGCAAGGTGTTTTATGACCACCCTGTGTGTATATATATATATATATATATATATATATATATATATATATATATATATATATAATACTTACAACCCAAATACATCTTATTTTTATTTCATATCAATTAAAAAGTGTATTATCTACTCTACTTCCAAATTATAAACATAAGTAAGGTGTTTTTTTCCCTTAAATCTCAAAAAAAAAAAACAATTACAACTTAGCAGTATACATCACTGCAAGATTCAAAACGATTTCTTTTTCTCCAGAAGCTATGAAAACTCGACCAGCATCTCTACTCTTACCTAAATCAATGAAAACTCATCTTGAATTAACTTACTAATTGAATTTAGTAATTCTTACACATATTAAAAATTATCTATGTTACATTCAAAGATCTTAATCCTGAAAAAAAAAAATTACAATAAGTTTAATTTAGGAGGAGTCTTAGGAAGAGACATGCTAACTTACCAGCTCGAGTATATTTAAGTTGTTCCACAGGGTGTTTTGAAACTAATGATCAAAAATTTATGGGTTATAGAAAACATCCAACAAAGCAATTTTCCTCCTACAATGCATAAGCGGAAAGCAAGGGGGAAACCGCTAGACGGCTTTGTAATGGAAAGCATAAAGCAGACGGCGCTGTAATGCTTTTCTTACTTATCGTCATTTCTGCTGTGGATTTCAGAATGCATGGCGACGTACATTAATCAGGAAAAAACCATGCCTTCTGAAAGGTCGTTCAATTCTTTTGTCGTTTTCGCTTCCAACTAACACCAAGTCACCTCATCAAATTCATAATTTTTCTGATATGACTCCTTAAGAATGTAAAATTAGTTGTCCAAGTATTCATTGTGGAATCTCTCCATACAAGTCTTCTTCAGTATTGGTTTTTTCGACTAAGGTCAGTAAGGAATTGCAATTTCTTCAATTTCCTTCAGGAATATATGAGGTGTCATAGGCGCCAAAAGCGAAGAATCCTCAAAGCTTTACATTAGTAGCGTCTCATTCACATAATACAGTTTACATTTCCTCGCATTCTAACCAAGTCCAACCAGGTACTTTACATATATTGCTAATCTGTTTATAACCCTATGAAACTCTCCCTTCATTCTTCCCATCAGGTTGCCCTTAGAGAATTAAATTTCCATCAGATTTTCCTATCTGAGATGTAGTTTTCTACAATTTTTCGATCTTTACGGTCTAAATTATTTGCAGTACCCAGAAAATTCGTCCTGTTATTCGTATTGATTATCTTAGGGAATCCTCTTCGATTTATAAATTTTCTTAAGCATTTAAGGGAGCAGTTTGTGGATTGTGACGATATTAACTCGAAATGTGTGGCCTTGTAGAAAGCATAACTAAATAGGTATATCCAGATTTTCTTGTAAACTCCCTGCTATTTTAGTTTTATTTAAGCTGGACTAGTCAAATGTACTCCAATGACCTCAAATATTTTTGATCCTCAACTTTTGTATGTCGGTAATGGTGGTGATTGCACTTCAATTACTTCGATTTATGCCTTTTACAACTGATACAGTTTTTTGATGCATCAGTTGTGAAAGGCATCCTCACTTCTATTATCGACTATTGTTTTCTCAATACTATGATCTGGATGTATGTCTCAGGATGCGATGACTTTTGATACATCTCCAATATGTTTTCACTGGGTTGAACATTTATAATTGGGCAAGATCATCGATAACCAAATTTCTTTTTCAGTCACCATGAGAAATTTTTGTTTTTAGACGAATGAGTCAATTTTTTAATCAATAAATATGTGAAGATCGAATAAATTTTTGTTTGATGCCTCCTAATGCTTCTTTTTGTATCAGCCCAATTACTTTGATCTCAGTAGCTATAATTTCTTCCCGTTATAAGATCTATAATATTCGGCGTGTTAATAATCAGATTAAAAAATACGTTTAAATCTCATTATCTATCCTATTAGGTGTATTGTCTGTTTAAATGTTGAATAATATCGATTCTACCGATTTCGGTTATTTCTTTGATAATTCGATGTTTTTTGTTTCTGCAAAGGGTATGAATCTTTCCCCCCCTTTCTTGATTAATCTCTTCCTTATCATGTACCACATCCGCAGCATGCCAATTTCCTTTTTTATACAAAAATCATCCACTTTCCATCATTGGGATTTCAAAAGCTTCTGATTGCAGCCTCTAGGCATAAGATTTGCTGGACTATAAATTCCTAGTATATATCTACATTAATAAACCGAAGATTGTTCTCTCAATTCCTGTACCCTATTTCACTCGAATATTTTCCTTGAGTTTTCACAAACTTTCCAGGCTACCACACTATTGTAGAATTATTCCCAAATGTGACCTCTGATATCGAAATACTCAAATTCTGGTGGATACTTGGGTAAAGTCGTACTCATATAGTTGTAGCTAGTAACTCTAGTCTCGTTATAGTTATTCTCCTTGTTTGAGAACTGGTGTGATTTTAATTTGTCCTTTCAGTTGTCCCCGTTCTCAAAAATATTACTATATCCAAAAGAGGAATGGTTGGCATTACAAAATGCATGTACAGTATGTTTTGCCTTTTCATTAGCATCTTAATTCCATCTAGGAACTTTTATTTGTGCTGGATACTTTAAAACTTGTTTCGAATTTAGAAACTGTTGCTTGATATTTTCATATGTGTGCTGATCCAATTCATGTGGGTTGATCTAGATTTAATGTACATTAGATCCGTTACATAACAGGTCTTTAGTGGCATCAGGACTAGAATCCATTACTCGACTGAAACATCACTGGTCATAGGCTCACGACCATTATCATTCGGCCACTACTGTTACCTCGTTGTCAATGAAACGGTTTTATTAAAGTGATCTTGGGTCTTGGCTTACAATTATTTTTTTTTCTATTTGTTGAACCTGTGATGCTTCATATGTCCAACGCTCATTTTGACGTAAGTCATAGTTGACTTAAGTCAAATTGTAACTATGGCTGTAATTTGACTTACACAGAGTCAAATTATAACAATTAGTTGCCCCCAGTATATTAGTGAAGGATTTTGACGTTTTTCAAATGAACTGATGGCAACCAAAGTTACAGTTTGAATCCTCTTGACAGGTTCGTTAGTGATCTCCATATTAGATCCTTATGAAAGGTAACTGGATTCTTGTGAAAGGTCAAGCGACTTTTCTGTTTCCCATGAATTTTAATGTCGAGTCTCGACCATATACAGTCCGATCTTCTGGGAGCCAAAAGCACATTGCACCAGATGCTACAGTTTGACAGCGCAATTTCCTCTCCCAATTAGGATAATCAGTGACCAATAGCTGAGATTATTATTTCAGCTATCCAACCAAAAGAAAAAGCTTTGCATATGGCTAGTGCTTCTGTTGTAAAAATAGAATCAATGATTTACTCAGAAGCGGAAAGAGGGATTTTCATGATACCTGCTATTGATGTCATTCTTAGATTTGTTGACGCATCCGTAGCTATTAGGAAAAAAAATCCCTGAAATTATGATTCGCTATTTCATCAAACAGTCCTCTTACTATATGAATTGATATTTTATTTTGAAATCCAAATTCGTCTGTATAAATCTCACTAAGAAGATCCATGAAATACATCAATCTAGGGATGGACACTAGTTGTTCCCCATTAATATTCAACATATAAAAAACATTCAAGATATTACTTTTGTCTGCTTCCAGTATTTTTAGATTTATAGTACCACGGTTCTTGAGGTGCAAAGGAGAATAGTTACCTCTTGACATTTGAAGGGAAAAAAATTTATTCACCAGCCTTCGTATTTTCTCCAAAAGTATTTCTTGTCCTGCTATTTTTTATAAAATAATGTTTGGTGTCCATTGTGGTAGATTCGATGCTATTCTGAGTGCTTTGGTTTCTATTACATTAAAAGTTTTGAGCTGATTATCAGACCATTTATTTACGATATGACAGATGTAATTAAAAATACTGTACATACTATCGTTATTTAATTTAATTAAATCTTCAGTTCTCGGGCCTTATTGTTTAAATGCCATACCTTTAGGGCATTGATTTTTTTTAATGTTTTATTTTTTATTTGATTCATTATAGAAATATTTTGTCTTCGTTTAGAAAAATACACTTCCAAATACTTAACGGAGGATTGCCATGTGAGTGGGTGCCCATACAATATAATATAAGGATATGTTTGAATTCTTTTATTTGAAAGTTCTGTTATTGTACTTTTGTCAGGACTTAACTCTCTCGCTCACGAGTTATAAAAAAATCATTCTATGAATTAATATTCATAAATTCTTGTCTTAAAATCTATAGAAAAAAATTATTTGTTTAGCTTGATCCCATTATGGGAAATTTGAGGAGCCTCATATTAGGCTTGTAAGCTTGAAAGGTTACAAACATACCCATTCCGAAAAAAATTAAAGGAAATCAACAAGTGACAAATTTAAGCAAATTTTCATATTTATTTTAATATTCTAAAGGATATTTTAGCAATTATTACTTAATACAATGAAATTACAAATATATTAGAAAAAATATATTGAGTGAAAAGCCTGGAGGCACTCAGGACATAGTGCTACCTTGCATGGAGCACATATGTACCTAGTTTTCCTGAGACAACTGGATAAGTGACACTAGGCAGAATTTCCCCCTCAGTTTTAGCCGGATAGTGCTTATTACCTTCTCAATCTTGCAGCCCTTTTAAGCGTTTCTTTGTTTGTGAATCCCGCAATGCACTTGTTCTACCTTCCTTTTTGCTCTAATTTCCATCTAATTCCCTTCTATCTAATTTCCATAAGACCCAACCATTTACAACGCAAATATTAAGCATATGGTGAAAAAATTCAGAAGTATCACCATTTATGTCGTAGCTTAGGTTTATACAGTCCTAATAATGAATCCATGAGACCCATATTTTTACTATGCATTTCTATGGAAGCAGGTCTTGGAATTTCGATAACAAGTTTTTCTTGCCTGCTCGAACGTTTCACCGATCCTATAGGACCTGCTCCAAGAAATGTTGAGACTATATGAACAGCTGAGTTGTCAAACCATCTTATTATTATGTTTTTCTTACTTGTAGTAATAGAAATTGTGCCTCTTGGATCACGTTTCATTCCATTGGTAGGTTTCAATTTATTTGTAGCTTCTTGTAATCTATTTATACGCATTGTTTCTGTCAAAAACACTTTCCATTCACAAGTTTCATCTAAAGAGGAATTGATATGAATAAATTATCAAAAAATACTTTGTGATTTTCATGCATTATAAGTTTACAAAGCCTCAATACAGCACCTCCAACTGCTCCAAATTTTTTACGAAATTTCTGAGATTCAGCATTTGCACCTAGATAAATTTAAAAGGCATAAAAATAAAAAGAAATTCCAGCTAACACTCTTGACTTTATTCTCCATGGATGGGGTTTACCTCTTATGTGTTGTTTGATGTTTCCTCTTATGTATTCCTTTCTTTGAACAAAATCATATGTATTCCCCTGATAAATACTCTCCGCAGCTGTCAGCAAACACTAGAGAAGTGATCTAATACTAGTCTGATTTTATGCAGCTTATATTTACTGTCGTGAGATGCATTACTTGGAACAAAAATAATTTTTTAATTAAATTTTTAACAAAGTTAGCTTCCTATTTATTCGTTTTGTATTAAAAATGATAGTACAAAAGCATTTTTTAAGGAATTTTATTAAAACTTGTTTAGTTCTATTTTTTAATGAAATTGCCTTTTACAACAGCGTGTTACTTTAAGCCTCATGTGGGGCTCTATGGTTACCAATAGATATGAAGTTTATTTTATAGTTGTAAACAATTTTATTGGTATATCACATGGTACATGTTTGTCTAATAACAGGGGGAAATTTTTACTTACCTCATTTGGAAGTATATTACAATTACAAACATATAATGTTATTTTTTCATTCACTTCTTTCACACAAAATCAAAGATTTCAATTTTTCAAGACTGGTGTTGCGAGCTGTTATGGTATACTAAAAAAATTTGAGGCCTATTTTGAGGCTTAAATGGATAAGAGGAGGCACTCAAGTGAAAAAAAATGAGGGGGAAAAAAGGATTTTAAAACACCGTTTCTTTGAATTACTGTAGGAGCCTCATATGAAGTCCAGGCGAGCCAGATGTTTAAAGTAAGTTTCCAGTATTCGCACCCTTTTGTAACTTTTTCCAGTGTATTTTGCAACTTTTTATGGATAGTATCGAAGAAATGATGTGAGCAATAGATACTGATGAAAAATGATGAAAAATGTCATTAGCATGTATGGAGCACTCTTTGAAAGAAAGTGTTTCAAAGGAATCGTACTTGTAAATTATAAATATTGAAAAGTGAACACTACCCTTCAAAATTATCATCCACGATGAAAGACAACCTCTCCATTGGATTTGAAATTATCTCTATGATAGAAAATTGTATATATACAAGTGCTATTTTTCCTGTGATACCCTGCTTAAAGCACTTATCAATAAGATAATCTAAATACACTGAATCATAAGCACTCTCTTGATGTATAAGTTAAATTCTCACAAAAAAAATTTTTGTTGCTTAGCATCTACTATAGTTTTGAGTCTAAAATATGTAGCGGTTCTACTATCTTTAAACGAATCGAATCCATGAAGTTTTCCTTGTATTGTCAGAAAGTAAGAGATGCGCCCAGCTAAAATTCATTCAAAAGTTTTAGAAAAAACAGAAATCAAATCTTTAGGTTTGTATGAGGATATTTTAGTTTTATCTTTGCAGGGTTCTGGAATCGGAAGCATGATTTTGCATGTTTCCAAGACTTGTGGTGCTATAGAATTCTCAAATAAATGTTGGAAATAATCTAGAACAATGGCACTTTAACTGTACTCATATTTTGAGAGAATGAGAAGGGAGATCTGGTCTTTACCTGGAATTGCGTTTTTGGATGCTTGTATAGCTCTGTTTAATTCCAACATAGAGAGCGATTTATTAAGTAGACCGTTTTGGTTGTTAAGTAAATCTAAATATAGCGGCTCATGGGAAGTATTATTTAATGCAAAAAACATAGCAAAAATGTTGGCCTGTAATTGAAGTTATATGATATATCTATTATTTACTTGAAGAATATTTAAATTTGATTCAGGATTTTAATCAGTGGAAAATTTCTTCAGGATGTTATAGAAGATTCTTGGGTTAGATGTATTGTTACAAATTGTGCCCAAATATATTTTCTTTGCCCTTTTTATATGAAATCTGAGCTTGATTAAATATTGCTTGTATTTATTCCACAGTTGAGAGGGAATATCGAGAATGGCCATTTTTTTAAGAAAATTTTTGAGATTGAAGAAATTATTACTGGTTCTGTTCCACCATGGTAGGAATGATCTGTTTCACAATTGAATTTGTCAAGTATTATTTTTTAATTATTTTAGAAACAGTTTCAGTGAGTTTTGTCTTGTAATTCAATGCAGATTGTGCTTATTTCATTACTGATGAACAATCTATTCGTTTGATAAATTGCTTATCCTGTGCTTGAAAATGAAAACTCTGTAACTATGGGGCAATGATCGCTTTTAAATAAGCAGTCTAAGACATAGCTTTTAATGTGGACTGAATAGGTTGATGAACATATTGTGAGATCTATTAGAGAAGATGTGTGGGTACAATGGTACGTAGGATAATAAAATTTAAGTCCGTTAACCAATCAACAAAGTCATTTCTATGTTTGGAAGAATTATCGGATATCCACATCAAATGATGGAGGTTAAAATCCCCAAAAATGAAGGCTTGGATCTATTAATGCTTCGAAGAAAGATTTAATACTTATATGTTTAGTCCCCTCGTAGTATATATTAATTATATAGAAAGAAATTTTTTTAATTTCTATTTTGACACAAGTATTTCTAGATATTGTTGTTTGCGCTATTTGTGTAGGAGCTTGTTTGGCAGAGATATTCTTTTGTACTACAATTAGCAGTCCTCCTCCAGGTCTGTCTGTTCTATCTAATCTGAAAATAATTCTGTTTGGAAAATTGAACCTATCAACATCTCATTAAGAATATTTCCTGAAATAACCAAAAATCTGATTGGGAAAGGGGAGGGATATTTAACCATATAGATTTATTTTTAGGTCTCTACAATTTCCACTGCAATAAGTTCATAAATGAAAGAAAAGTTTTGCTTCTCAAAATTTATATCCTTCCCTCAAGGATTTACACAAAATTTGAATACAATGGAGATTTCTTTATCTACTTTGAAATTGGGGGATGGGAGTACAGAACATATATACATAAGTGGTTATCTCATCCAGTCTCTTTCTTTTTCTGTGTTATTAGATGTGTCCTTACTAAAGGACATAGAAGCAATTTGATCATCAAAATTTTTAATCACTTCAAGCGCCTGCTTTTTCTCTGGTAAAGGATGTTGCACGAAAACAAATTCTAAAATATTGCTAAAATGTGTAAACATTTTTTTTTTTTTTTTTTTTGTGGATTTTTGGAAAAACTCCGTTAAAAGTGCCGTTTGTTTTTCCGATACAGTTTGAAAAGAATTTCACATTTCTTTACAAATTTTTGGTGTAATAATTCCTTCATATTATTAACCTATGAAGGTTTTTTTTTTTAATACTGCGGAATAATTTTCAATATTAGTATCTCGAAAACGTCGTCTCGTTTCGGGTAGTGTTATATCGCTTTGCATTTCAATTCCAATATTTTCTTTTCTTAAATATGGGGCATTACGGAAAGTTAGCTGGTTGATTGATTTCCCTTACAATTTATAAAACTCTTATTAGCAGTACATTCACTTGAATGGGATGTGCCGCAATTTACCCAAGTTACAGACTGCTTACAAAATCGAGATTGATGTTGGAAACTAAAACATTTAGTACATTGTCCAGGTTTATCGATAAAAATTTGAATTATGTTATTTAAAAACCATAGTTTAATGTTTATTGGTAATATTGTTCCAAGTACAGTAAGTAAAAATTTCCGAACTTGTTCCAAATTTGACAAATTGATGGATCTCTTCTATCTCTATATTAGATGTGTTTTGTAATTCAGTGGCTAAATCTACCAGTAATACATTAGGAAGAATTCCGAAGAGGAGAAATCGGGAAGGGATTCCTTCCCATGTGACATTAGTCTTAATTGAGACATTTAAAAAATTTTCCAACGATAATTTCTGTCCTGCATACACAGGATCTGCGGTAGATAATTTTATTTTATCACTTCAGGTAAAGGATTTATTAAAGATATTCTCATGTCTTGGAATTTTGCTTTTAATTTCATTGTGTAAAAATAGGGGATTATCCTTTGAAATATGAAAATTCTTTTGAGTATGCTTCAGGAAATATTTATCTCTGTTATTTTCCTTTTTTTCTGCTCTTGTTACAAGTTCTGTGTCGCTCAATGATATTTAATAATATTTATCATGTCCCACCTCCACTGGGGACGACACACGTTCGTCTATATTTTAAATTCGATCTATTCATTAAGAATTAAAGGGAAAGATAAAAAATAATCTTACCGAAATGCTTGTATAATAATAATAATAAAAAATGTCGACACCTCAGTCTTTGAAGATAAAGAACAACACTAAAATGGAAATCTACTCCAACTTTTAAAGTAACTTGACCAAAATGTACGCAAAAATATCAAAGCGTAATTTGACGTTGTCGAAGAAAGCACTCAATTTATTTTTTCTGAGCTCAGCTTATTTAGTCATAATATATCTGGAAAACGGCAGTTGATCCATCTCTAGTGGAAGCCACAGTAATAGTTGCCGTTTATTGGTTGAATTCAAAGTTATCACATGATCCTGACTATAGATGGATAAACTTCCTTTGGCACTCACCTCCAGAACTCTTCTGTACAAGCTTGTTGTTTGCTTCGCAACCTGAATGTTCGAACCAATCTCCAAAAGAGCCCATTTGGTTATATTCAAAGTTATCACGTGATAATGACATCAGGTCTTCTATTCTGAGTTCTTGATGTGCTGTGTTTTTGGTTGGTCTTCGTCTTAAAGAATATATATAGATGAAAGATTCAAAAATGTTAATTAAAATAGTTCTATATATGTTCTATGCAGATTTTTTTAATTTATAATTACTTTCATACTAATGTAGACGTATGAACTATTACTGACAGATTTTGTAATTTTAAGAATTGGTCAGATGCCCAATTGCTTGCATTTCCATTATGTCACGAGTGAGCAAGGGCCCTTATTAATTAAAATAATGGGCATTGATAGGATCTAGTTTTGAATTCGCGATCTTCTATGTATAAAACTGTTGCACTTTCCACATATGTTCTTCCATATAGCTAAAGCACCAGCTAAATTAAACAAAATGAATCAATAATTTTTTAATGATTCCATTGAATACTTAACTTTGAGATGGCAGCACTTATTTATAAGTTTACAAACGTAAAGTTATCGTACATGGAACGAAACAAATCTGCCTTAATGAATAAAAAGTGATATGATTATTTAATTTTTCCCCCCTCCCATTACTTCAAAAGCTTCCAAAGCATGGGGCTTTTTGGAAAGAACGAGAAGCCTCCTAAGGATCAGGTGGGTATTATTCCATATAAAACAAAAAATATATCCTAATTACATTAAAATTTGTGTTCGTATTTCTGTTTTAACTGCATACTCTTTATTGATAATTTTTAAGTTTAAAAAAAGTGTTAACTGTGTAACAAGAAATGAAAATTTTGTAAGTTTTTCTTATTTGAAATTTACTGTTTAACCCTTTCACTACCGGAGGGAGAAAAAAGAAGTGATTCTCTGGGCCCGCGAAGTGTCATGCTGTCTCCCGACGATTTTAGTTATTAAGCCTAATTCTCGAAAAAAAATTCCTCTAAAATCAGCTATTCATTAGAATAATTTGGTTTTTACGTATATTATTTAAAATGCATTATACTTAACATATGCCAAAAAAAAGATTTAATCAAAGATAATATGTTTTATATATAAAATTACATAAAAAACCATATCTTTTAAGAAAATACAAAATATACTTACATTTGTTACATACATTTCGTGAAGTAATGATGTACCATTACATGGAATATTAAAATATAAAAAATAAATCTTGTTTTGCTGTATGGTATTTTTATCAAAAAAGTTCTTCATTGCTAGTCCAACATCACTTGTCTCACACACATATTTTGTCAACTTTTGACGCTTCATGCAAGATTTTGAGCAAAGGGCATATGTTCGTTCTTTTTTTCCTTTAATGGCTATGTACAGATTTAGATTATTTTTACTACATCACTGTCAGATTCATTCATTAAGTCACAAATCTCAGTATCTGATAAATACTTTCTTTCCGTCATGATTGTCGCTACAAATAAAAATGGACCGAATGAAACAAACAGCTGAGAGCATCTGCTACCAAAAGCCCTAACCACCATAAATTATCATTTGAACTTTAAAGAAGCAAGCAAAAAAGAAAAAAGCAACCTGAAAGCAAGTGCATTCTTTAAATCATGTCATTACATTTAAAGAGACATGCCATGACATGACACGTGCTTTTAACAATTACCCCTCCCCCTCTCTTGATAGTCAGAAGTGAAATCCAAGCCCATATCACCAAGGTCAACACTCCAAATAACCCATCTATATAGATTTCATGGTATTGTAATGCCATATAGTAACATTATAAAAAATCAAAATGTTCTCATCAAGCGTATCTCTATTGATACGTTGGTCTGGAGCAGGCATTCTCGGAGCGTATGTAATTTGATATGCTGGGCACAGGAGAGCAAATGCAAGTGTATCGCTGGGAGTGAACAGGTTAAAGTGCATTTGAGCTCCCACCTTTGGTGCAATTTTAGAAAATTGGCAAGTTTTTATGGAGCAACATTAACTCCGCACAAGCATAGAAGTAAGGAACATGAAATTGTTTTACCAACCTGTTTGTTCTATTATATCTTTAGTATTTAGTGCATGCATCCTACTGACTGTTCAGATGAAATATTTGAAAACATCAAACTTTCCTATTTCATCTGTCATTCAACCACAACCAAGATTTCATTTCAATCGTAACAAACTCATTCATATGCCCATTGAAGCCAAAATCTTGCTACTGGATCAACATCACACATAAAAATAAATTTCTCGACAAAGCAGAGTACTAATTTCATTGTTTCAATCATCACATTCAAAAAGAAAAGTTTATGTGGATCAAGCATTATACAAAATTTCTCCTTTCATTCTGTAACACATTCATCTTTAACCTGATCTTAACTTCAATTGCAACAAATTCATTCATATACTTTTCAATTTGTATTCTCTAATAGTTAAACAGGTATTTCATAATTATGGACATCAATCAAACAGATCTCTTTTTCTTTTATGAAACATAAAACAAATTATCTTTTTTCTATCCAAATGCATCAAGAAGGGTCTAGTAAATGGTCAAGTGATTTTACTTGCAAAAGTTTTAAAATTGCTTCATGAGATGGCACAAGAAAACCCTGTGATTGGCCAAAAAGACCCATTCAAATATCACACAAGCACATTTAGCCTCAAAATTCATGACAAAAGGTGATTTATAGGATTACTATTCATAATGATTAATTGCCTTATTTGATGAAGAAATTTAGGATTACCATAATTTTTCAATTTAACGCCAATTAAACTTTCATCGCCAAAAGTGGGGGCTTAAATGTACTCCAACCCTTTTAATAACGTTATTGCATTTGTTGGGTGTAGAAGGATTATAGGAGTTAGAAGGTTAGAAAATGTTATTGAAAAGAAAGCTAATGTGGGAGAAAAATGTTTAGGAATTATTTATTTCTCACATATAAGAAAATTAGGGAATGCAAACTGCTTTAAAAGTCTTACTTAAAAATAGGAGAGCAATAACAAAAAAGATTAATTTTAATTGAGCTAAAGGTTGCTGAAAAAGATGTTAGGTATAAAATATCTTATTGAAATTATTGGAAGCTTTTTTTTAAAAAAAAATCCAAAAACAGTTTGAATAACTGTAAAACATATTCATTTTATGTCTTTATTACTTTGCCAATTGAAAAAACGATTGAGAAATGGAGGTGAAGTCCATATGTTTAAGGAATATTATCCTCTATGAATTCTTGTTTTGATTGTTCTCTAAATAGTCAGTTTTAATCAATCACATGTGTTGAAAAATTTCAATTTTCTTCAGTTTTGTAATATGTTTATTTAATGATGTATCAATTTTTGCACTTTCAAAGCCTTGGAATATTTCCTAGTAATGCTAATGGTAGTTAATGCAATTAAAATATTTTTTTTAAAAATAATGAGCTTATCTGTAAAAGTAAAGCAGTGCAGACTGAATACAATAAATGGTTGTTGACTTGTTCTCATAATTGTTCTCAGATTGTCAATAGTTCTTTAAATGAGTTACATACTCGATAGTTCTCATATACTCAATAATTCTTATATGAGATGTATTTAGCTCAGAAGTATCAAAAACGCTTGCTACCTAAAAATTTCAATTGATTTTATTGATTTAATGAATATATATGCATTAAACTTTCATTCAATATTTCTTCTTTCAATATTCTGAAAATATGAGCTTATGTACGTGGATAATGTTATATTTATCTTCCATTCCCATTATAACTCCAGTACTGTAAAAAATATGATGCATAGAACTCTAATTAATGGGAACTGTGTTTTTGAAAAACTACTATGGAGTGTTCAAAATTATCAGTTAAAATTATAACAGATGAATAAATGTATTGTTTCACTCTCCTTTGTATTATATACATCAGTCAGCTTTCTAAAAAAAGCTGTATCAGTGGTGTACCCGGGGAGGAGGGGGTGAAAAGGGATGTATGCATCTCCCCAGATTTTTTTCTTTAAATTGAAATATTTCAGGATGTTTATTTAATCATACAATTATAGGTGCTGTAAATTTATTTAACAAATGGGCTTGTTTTTATCTCATTCTTACATTTTTTCATTAATAACAAGAAAAAAAAAAATGATTCCATTTGAGCCAATTCCTAAGAAAGGAATAGAAAAGTCTTTGCTGTCTCCGAAATGTTCTTCTGGTCCAATGTTTAGTGACAAAAAGAGGAGCATGCATCCCTACAGAAGATATCCTCCCTCAAGCTTTTTAGAAGAATACATCATAGATATTTTCTCCAATGTACATTTGCATTAAAAAATGTTTGTCACTTGCCTGTTACAGCATGTACTGCTGAAAGATTTTTTAAGATGTTAAATGAACTACATAAGAAACTGTACCTCTCAAATACTGTTTGTTATACACATATAAAAATGTATCTGTAAGTGTAGATGAAATCTTAAATATTTCGCAAAAATAAAAACGGAGAATAAATATAACTTTGGAAAAAAGTAATGTGCAAATAGAATTTTTCATTTCATTATACTTGCTCTTTTTTTTAACCATTTTTTGAATTGTGAACGTTCCTTCAATCATTAGATAATTTTTATCAGTTTTTCAATATGTTGGATTCCACCAATTCTGGTTAGTAAGAATTTTGGTTCTTAAGATACCTCTATTACTTTTCTTAAATGATATTTATTTTTGTAACTTGATAAAAATTGTACCAATTCTTGAATAGTTTTAAATAGTTGAAACAAGATTGATAAAGCATTTACTTTGGTTTCTACCAAGTATTAATTCTAAACTAAAGAAATTGCTTCTTTCATGGCAATGATGGTATGCATCCCCCCCCCCCAATTAATATCTGTGTGTGCCATTGGGCTGTATTATATTCTATTTCTATAATATTCTAATTCATAATAATAGTTTTATATCTAATCCATGTGTATCTGTTGTAGAATGATTTTACATTTTATACGAAGTATATATCAAAGTTTTATGTATTTCAAAACACCTGTTATGATGAATTTAAATTTTACAGCATGAAATACATAAGATATTTTTTTCTATTTAGGTTATTTATTGTAATGAATTCTAACTTTTCTAGTGGTTTATGGTTGCAAAATTGAGGCCGATGTTTCTGTCGTGTCATATGTCTGAGTTCTAATACCTCTATAAAGACATGTCATGCAGCATGGCTAATGCATGTTACATTCTTCGAGGTTGCAAGTCCTTCCATTGAAATTGTGTGAAAAATTAGAGAGGGAGGTGCCAGTTCAAGTGTTGTCTTATTCACTTGTTCGAGGCTCAAAAATACGAGATGTCACTGAACCCTTTTGACTGCTTCAAAGTGCAACATTTATAGATAATCAAAGAAAAATTCAATTTTTTGATACAGTGGTTACAAAAAAAATTGAACTAAAATGAAAATGAGAAAAAGATTGAACATGATACTTTCTAAACTTGTTACACATCTGATTATGCAATAAGTAACACATCGATCAATAACTCCCGAGTCTAACATTGAAAACAACATTTATTTTGCAAAATTTTTTTTTATTCATCAACATAACACCTTTTGTTAATCACCTTTTAGGGTGATACAATCGTTCCAACGCTTTTCCAAATCTTTTTTTTTTCGCAAGAAATCTTTTTTGTTGCGAGTAAATAGCGATAAACAGCTTTGTGAATCATCGACTCGTTGCTGTTTTTGTTCCATCGAAAGCAATCGCGGCACCCACTTGGAAAAAACCTTTTTCACTTCACTTCAAAAACCCTTTTTCAGTAAATACAGTTCCATATGATATCTGTGTCATCTCAGCAATCTCACGGAGCTTCACTTTACGATCTTTCATTATAATTTTTGTCACTTCACTCACATTTTCCGATGTAACGGCTTCCACAGGTCTACCCGAGCGTTCCGCATCATTTGTGTCGGTACGACCACGTTTAAACTCGGCAAACCACCGACAAATCATTGCTTTTGATGGACAAGAGTCCGGGTAACATTTTTCAATCCATTGTTTCGCTTGCACAGTGTTTTTACCCATTAAAAAACAATGTTTTATCAGAACACGAAACTCGGTTTTTTCCATTTTTTAAACAAACTACAAAACGACTTTACTCCAACCTCGATAACTCAGCTGTTTCTGGTCCGATCGACTTAAAATTTTGACACGTTTCAAGCAAAGGTTCGTACTCTAGAAAGACCTGGTTACTGGTTTACTACGAGCGCCATCTCTGGGTTAGTCTCGGGAGTTGTTGATTGATGTGTTATAGTTGACTGAAGAATTTTAAAATTTATTATTGAAATTATTTTAAAATAACAAAAATTTAATTGGAGTGGAACTTTACTTTGTATTAAATCATTCATCATTTATTATTTCTTAAATCTGATGATTCTCGACCTCTTGAAAATTGTGAACTATTTTATTATGTGTCTGGACTTATGAACAATTTCAGAATTGCATAAGTATTACCAACATAATTGCATAAGTATGATTACCAACAAAATGTGTAGTAAATTAAACACTTCCTTTTTATATACATTGAAAATGAATATTTTTCTTTTCTGAAAAAACTGTTTTGAGAACTCTTTAAAATGTTGCTTTGAAATATTATTTAATTATGTACAGAAACTGTTTAAACCAATTTTTTTTATTCATTAAAAGCAAACAGAATTAAAAAAAATATATATTAGATTGTTTTTCTTATATAAGAATTATTAAAATTTAAGAAATAATGTTTCCTCCTCCTTTTCTTACAATTTATGCTTTTCTCTTTATACTCTTTCTTCTTATGCATGCTCTTCAATATAATTTTATCTAGAAGATAGAATTGGGTTTCCCTCCTTTTTCAAGCTTATCTATTGATCATTAAAAAAATTGTGCCATTTAAATACTTAAAAATAAGCAAAAGGCATAATAGTCTTATAATTTTCAAAGTACCTTGGATGATCAGAATTTAAAAAAAAAAATCTTCATTGACTTTTTCCCACTTTTTTTTTTTCTTTTGATGGATAGTCCAATATTAAAATAAATTAATTATAAATCTAAGACAGTCAAGGTGAAATGTCTCTTTAACATTAAAAGAGACATGAAGTGATTTTTTTTTTCTGGCTTGAGATATGGAAATGTTTTAATTTATAGAATAATGTTATTATTCTACTTCTAGGTTCGTGAATGGACAGCAAAATTGCGAAAAGAAGGGTTTCAACTGGACCGCCAAATCAGAGCAATCCAACGTGAAGAAGACAAGGTCAAAAAAACTTTAAAGGATGCTGCTAAAAAAGGTGATGTGGATGTAGCTAAAATTCTAGCAAAGGAAATAATCAGGGCTCGAACGGCTATTAAACGTATTCATGTTTCGAAAGCTCAAATTAACTCAGTGATGATGAGTATGCAACATCAACTAGGTAAAAATTATCTTTTTATCAAAATGGTCATATAAATTTGATTTACGTATTTTTTGTTAATGTAATATAAAGATGTTTAGAATTAAGTCATATTACTTACTCAGATTAATTTTATATATATAAACTTCTCATGTCTGAATCATTTTAAAGGAAATAATCATAGGAGAGTTATGTCATTAGAATAGGTTTCACTTAAGGGGGTCTCAGGGGTGTTAAACTTCAAATTTTTCGATTTTTTGAAAAAAAATATATGTTGTTCTTCATTTCAAGCTGAACGTTTTGATACCATCCATTTGACGATACTCAAAAAACTTCAAAAGTTATTTGAAAAATTCCGAAGTATGTTTTGGTAAGATCAGTGTTTAAATGGACAGATGCCACACCCACAAAATTTTAGTTTCTGTTTACATTTCTTTATTTTATTTCTAAGTCAGCCTCATTAAAATATTTTAATTGCTGAGACTTATCAGAAGGAGGTCTGCAACTCAGCACAATGTTTATACTTGCTTTATTTCGTTTTGCTAATTTTCGCACGTTGTTTGAACACAATTTTGTGCATAAATATAAGCATATTCGTTACCCAATCTACACTTGAGATATGGATAATGTTTCATCGAAAAGACCATCTGGAAAGCGTCCAAAGAAAAGGAGATTCTATGGGAACCAATTCATTACAAAAGGTAAAAATAATTTATCATTTGAGAGAGTTGTACCAACGATTGATGTAAAGACAAAATCTGCTTCCAGCAGGAAGTTGTCTTGTGTTCAGTCTTCTTTGGAAGATAATTTTTCAGCGGTAAGTGAAAATTTTAAAGGGTATAGAATACTAGATCACATGTTAGTTTTTAATACTATTCTGTCTGTGTCAAGTTGCACTAAATGCCATGGACCAATGAAAATAATTGAGAAATCAAGGCGGGGTTTGTCTTCTTGTTTTCAGATAGAATGTAAAAACTGTGGGATTGTCAGCTCTTTTAGAAGCTGTGAAATGACTGGCAATAAAAAAAATGCTCCTGAAATAAATAGAAGATCTGTTTTGGCAATGAGATGTATTGGCAGAGGCTTAGAAGACTTAAAAACATTCTGCACTATGATGAATCTTCCTGATCCTGTCGAGCAAAAATCTTATGATGCTATCAACAACCAACTCTTGCATGTTACGAAAGAAGTAGCAGAAGCAAGTATGAAGAGAGCAGCGGAAGAAGAAAAATCTTCATCTCCTGATAACATCCTTACAATCAGCGGTGATGGGACTTGGAAGACGAGAGGACACTCGTCATTAATTGGAGTGTGCTCTGTAATAGGTGCAGAAACGAGTAAAGTTTTAGATAGGGAAGTACTATCGTCTTTTTGTAAAGGATGTGATCATTACAAAGGCATTAAATTTGGTCCAAAGTACAAGAAATGGCAGAGAGACCACAGGATCTCATGCAGAAAAAACTATTCTGGATCTGCGGGTAAGATGGAGGTAGATGGAATGCTGAGAATATTCAATCGTTCCGAAAAGCTTCACGATTTGAAATATTCCAACTATATAGGAGACGGTGATGCTAAAACTTTCAGTGCTCTTTCTGAAAGCAAACCATATGGGAATGATCATCTAATTCAGAAGGTTGAATGTGTTGGTCACGTGCAAAAGCGGATGGGCACAAGACTTAGGAAGCTGAAATCAATACATGGGAAAAAGAAATTGTCTGACGGTAAAACTATTGGCGGTAAAGGAAGGCTGGCTGACAGTTTGATTGATAAACTTACCCATTACTATGGAAATGCTATTCGAAGCAATTCTACAAGTGTGAAAGACATGAGGAAAGCTATTTGGGCAGTTTGGGGTCACTCATGTAGCACAAATGATGAACCCATGCATTGATTTTGTCCAACAACTCCAGATACATGGTGTAGATATAACGCTGCAATTAATAACAATACTCAGGCAAACTACAGCCATAAAAATCTCATTGCTAAAGCAGTACGTGATGTTATAAAGCCAGTGTTTGCAGATTTATCTCATCCAACACTACTGAGAAAATGCTTAGGTGGCAAGACGCAGAACCCAAATGAATGTCTGAATTCATTGATATGGAAATTTTGCCCGAAGACAATTGGTTCTGGTCTCCAAGTTGCAGAGATTGCTACAAATCTGGCCACCAGCATTTTCAATGATGGTAGCCAAATACTTATTTCCATAATAGAAAAGTTTGGCTTAAAAATGGACAAGAATATTTGCTTATCACTGGCTGAACGTGACAAACGAAGAATCAAGATTTCGAAAAAACGGAGTTTGGCATCATCTTTTGAGGCACGCAAAGCCAAACGAATGCAGAAAACTAAAGAAAGAGAGTTGTTAGAGCAAAAGGAAGGCACAGTTTATGATCCAGGAGCATTTTAATATGTAAGTTTCAAAATTTAATTTTATAATTGAATTTTATAACTTTAAATGCATTTTTCTCAGTTTGAGTTTTTTTCACTTACACGCAGGATATTTCAAAACGTATAATACTTAAACACTTAAAAGTTTGTATGTATAATAAGTATAATAAACTCTTTCAATTCAGCCCAAATTTATTGTCATATATTTATTATTTTTATAAAAGTTGGAAAATATTTAGTTTTTATAAAAATGTTTAAAATTTTGAAATATTTAATTTTTTTAAAAATACGTTTAAATATTTATTTAATTTTGAATGGGTTGACATTTAAGAGGACATATTTGACTTTGAAAATCAACTTTTTGCAAGTACTTAGAACTAATTGTGTTGAAAATATCTTGCGCGTAGTGGAACTTAGTCAAAATTTCTGAAAGAAATTTTGATTGTTTTTGTGGCCTCATAATATAAAAAAGTAATAATATATTTTATGTATTTTACATATATTTTAAACCTCATACATTTGTAAAGCATGTGTAGAAATATCAAATTATTTAATATAAATTTAAATTAGTTATACTTAGTCGAAAATTGTATACATTTTCAGCTGTCGAGGAAAATTTAACACCCCTGAGACCCCTTAATATTAAATATATAGCCGCGATAGCCTAGTGGTCATATCTTCTCGGATTCATGGTCAGTGGTTTTCATTCAGTTGCGGGTTTGATCCTTGGCCGCTAAAGACCCGCCGTATAGCCAGGGCTGATGTACGTTAAATCTGTCGGGACCCAAAGTCCTCCCATTGGCATGGTGTGGAAGTTAGGAGAGGGGGTGTACTAAAACTAATATTAAATATATTGTTTTTAATATATGTAATGATGGTTTTGCAGCTACTTTACGTGTTGCTGGATCATTAGAAAAAAGTACAGAAGTAATGAAAAGTATGCAGTATTTGATGAAAATCCCAGAAATTTCGAGCACCATGGCAGAGATGTCAAAAGAAATGATGAAAGTAAGTTTGTCATAGTGTGTAAGTACTGCAGAATGTACAATTCTTTGCAATATATGTGGTCTAATGTACCTCAGTATTTTTAATTGCATCTGTTTATCTGCTTGCTTGACTATCTTATCTTATATTCAATCTACAGATGTTAAAACATTGCATTAAAGGTTAATTGGGGTTTTATAATTTTTCTCTATAAACCCAACCTTTTATCAAGAATTACAATGATTCGTGTATCGTTTACATTTATAAAGTGCATTTAATTACAGCATTTTTTTTTTTTTTTTTTTTTTTTTTCTGTGCTAAAGTTAGGGATTGTTGATGAAATGATGGAGGACTGCTTTGAAAGTTTGGATGATGATGAAATTGAAGAAGAAGCGCAAGAAGAAATTGATAAAGTTTTATGGGAGTTGACAGCTGGTAATATAAACTTTTTCCTCTCTTTTATATAAGTTTTCTTTTTTATCAATGAATATTTAGATTTTTTTTATCTAAATGAATCATTAAAATTTTGGAATTTATACTATTCTTGCTAATAATTTTGTTTACATATTAAAAAATTGACTCTAAATGATTTAAGTGCAATTCTGTACTAAAGGAAATAACCAAACTATCTCAGTTTAAAAATGTCTGTTATATTTTCAATCATTCCTCAAGTTAATTGTTAAATGTCTATAACATATTTCAATTTTACTTTGATTTAGTTTATGCAAACTGTCGTATTAGTCTCATCTTCTGTAAATATATTTATATGTTATAATGCTGGCAACATTTTTTTTACTGTAGATAGATTAAAAATAAAAATTTACCTGAGGTTACTGCAGATAGATTTAAAATAAGATTTTGTGCTGAGTTACTGCAGATAGATTTAAATATGAATATTTTACTTAGCTGAGTTTTCAATGCAGTAATGAACTGTTTTGGATTACTTTAGGTCAATTGGGAACTGCTCCAGCTGCAGTATCAGAGTCCTTGCCTGAAACAGAAGTTGAAGGAGCATCTGCTACAACATCAAAAACTGAGGATTTTGCTGACATGCAAGAAAGACTTGAAGCCCTTAGAAGTTAGCATTTCTAATTATTTTTTTAAATTTTCACCTTATTCAAACTTCTGCAGATATTCTCTACAACAGTCGTATAGCATCTATGCAAGCTTGAAATTTAGAAGTTTATTTTCTTAAAGAATTACTATATGTTCATGATCAATCATGTTCTTTATCAATACATTGTAGATTCTAACAAAGTTTTGTAAAGAAAGTTTATGTAATATATTGTGATAAAAGGCTTAATAAAAACATTAAAGACATTTTTATTTTCAGTGATTAAACAAAAAGTTTATTCTTCTATCCCAAAGCCTTTGAAGAATGTATATTTTATTTTAATAAGGAGAAAATAGATTGACAAATATCAGTGTTGATTTCATTTTCATTCTGTAGCTGTTAATAGTTACTTTGAAAAATGAAATTGCTTTAAAGTGATTTAATATGTAACTTATATTTAAACAATTTTATAGAGGTTTAAAAATGTATTATTGTAACTTTTAATAAATTGCAATTTTTAAAAAGCAAACATTTATAATAATTTAGTACAAGTTCTCAAGATTTGTAAATTGGAGAAAATTAATGGAAATGAGTAAGTAAATATTTAAATGATTATGAAGCAGTAAAAAGTATTTGTAGGCTATTTGTAAATATTTGAATTCAAGTGAATTGACTTATACATATCTGGACTTAAATGCAGTGAAACTACAGTATTTTTTTAGTGTAAGAATATGTTTTACTCTATTTTGAATAACTGCAATGTTTCATCATTTGTATAATAAGATATTTTAAATTATGTTTATTTCAAATAGTCTGTTAGTATGTATTTCAATAGAAAAAGACATCTTAGCAGATAACCATGCAATATTAGTGTACATATAGTTTCTGACTTGATATGAACAACTTAAAGGGGTTTCATATATGTTTATTAATAAGTACAATGAAAACTGGATAACTTGAATTCGTAGTACTTATTCAGGGGGGAAGCAGTCATTTCCTTCCTATGAATCTATAAATATACAATATATCAAATTATTTAAACTTTGTAACTTGAGCAAAATATTATTTCCCTGTTAACACATTGACTACCTGTAACTAGAGATTGGATTGATAGTTAATGCCTTGACATGGAAGTAGATTGTACCCAGATGCCAACATATTTATTATTGGAAATATGATTAAAACTAGTAATAAAAATAATTATGAGATACCCATGTATTATTTAAGCCTTTCAGTACAGAATTTCTTAACTATGTGTGGGATTGACACTACATGTCAAATTTTACCAAAATTAAAAAAAAAAGTGACAGTACGCATTATTTTTAAATAAATCTGTATTATAAACAAGTATACATTTTACAATGGCAGTGTCTTTCCAAGCTATTATCGGTAAAACTTATATCACAATATTATTTTTTCAATGAAAAATAAAATATTGTTTTCGAAACCAAGATCATTTATAGCTAGTTCTAATCATCACTCCATGCCAATACCAATAGAAATACCCTACATGCAGTGCCAAATAATTTGGACAATGATCAATCAGAAGAAAATTTTCATGCACCAGCTTTGCCTGGCTACTGAGACATACTGTGCCGGTGCGTAATGGAACCACATCACACACTGGCACATGATCAGCAGTCAACATGTTAAATACTAAAAATACGTATTTATACTCTATAATTTCTGAGTAAAAAAAATCATGTTCAGTATGATGACATTCTGTGAATTATCCAAACTGGAAGCACATTATAATATCAGCTAATTAACAGAAATATATATATATTTATTTTATTGTACTTTGTATACCAGGCTTTTCTATTCTTAACTTTCTTAGAAGCACTTTTTGTATACATTATGTTTATGTTTTGGCTCATTGCTGAAAAGAAGTTTACTAATAGTCAATTCTAATTAGGTCGACTAACAAGCATTGTTATAACATGAGTACTAAAGGGAAATTGAAATTTTTAACTCCAATTGAGATTGATAAACAATTTTCAAATTCCTTAACTGAATAATTCTTAAAGATTTTGTGACTCTCAAAAATGATGCCATTACATCGTTTGTATCTTGAAATACTTGATAAAATGACAATTTCTGGATCAATAAGAAAATTTCACTTTTCAAAATGGCGTATAATTTCCTTGGGATTTAATTGTCTTTGAAAAATGCAAATTATGTGTACCCTTGACGCCCTGGCAATCGTTGTCTTTGGAAATCTCTCTCTAAATGGACATAAACCTTTTGCATTCACATAATGTTCAGTAGCCACAGTTTAATTATTTACATTCACATTTTCTGGTTTATCACCATAGAAATATTATTTGATTTTATTTTTAAAACATCAGAATTATGATGAATAAAGATGTTTACACAACTAAAAACACAAGCTATTATTCAGAAATGTATAATAATTAAATATGTCTTGGTTAAAACAATTTATCTATGTTAAGGCCAACACTTATGATTGAACAAATGTATTAAAATAAGACAAGATATATATATATGTACAAATAAAGGAAAAACTTAGATAACTTCCTACCCAAGATATATACAAGAATAATGTTTGAAATATGATAAAATTAAATTAAAATAAGTAGATATGAAGTTGAAGCACAATATTATGAAAAGCATAAATATTTCATATACTAATGCTATGAATGCTTTGAATTCTAACATTGGTGCATTTTATGTATGATTTGAACTAACTGAAATAATAATAATAGAAGAATCCTTACAAATAATATTTATTTATGTGTGCAAAGTACACAACTTTTCCAATGAAGAGAATGAAAAATACAAGCATATAGGCTTTTCACAGCCCTAACATTTAACCTCGAAATAACTAGAAAAATTAAAGGATGTATTGCAAATGAAAAATTAATATCCAACGTATAAATTGAAAAATTTTGAAAACTGCTGTCTGCCGGTCATTATCAAGAAATGTTTCATTTCTAGCCTTGTTGAAATTCACTATAAATAACTGCAAACAGCGTGTAGTCATTTTTTTGTCATATTATTTTGAATTTGTTTCATGTAGGTTTGCTTATTACAGCGCATAAGTATATTTTAGTGACGTGGAGACTTAGAAGTATTTGATGACTACTGTTTGACAAAAACATTTTCTATTTACTAGTTGAGTACAATGATTTAATAACATTTCACAAAATGTTGCTTCATTGAAATGTTCTCAAAACATTTTGGAAAATTAAATGTGTTCAGTACTTTCTAAATTATTTTATACAAAGCTGTGCAATGTATGCTTGATTTGTTAGTGTTACAAAATATTAGATAAAATACAAGTGAAGAAATAATTTTTATTTAATATTTTATACAAAAAATAGACTTTCAGGAAATCTTCAAAAATATTGACGATTTTTTTTCACTTAAAATAATACTCGACAAAATTTTATGAGAACATTTTAAATTTTTAAGGACATCTTTTTAATCAAATTTTTGAAAAAATTAGATAGATCCTATAAATTTGTATATAAAAATACTCAAATGCACTTTAAAATATTTAATATCAATACCATGCTGTTCATTTTCTTTAAAATAAGCTTGTCCATCTTCAATGTTAAGCATAGTAACATACGTTGTAATAATATCGAATATTAATTTTTGCTGTTTTAATTGCAAATGAATATTTCTTATTTAAGTGTACTTTTTTTTACATGTACAACAGCAAAATATTTTTTTCAAAATTTCATTTAAATTACTCCAAAATCAGCAGCTATGCTGCTAAACATTTATTACTTTTAAATTTTAGAGAAATATCTTAAGAATTAGATAAGGATTCATACTGAAACTTTTCAGATAAAATATAGTTACTTTTTTAAAAAATATTCAATTCTCATAATATAAATTGCATTTGAATAATGTAAATTAAGCGTTTTAAGTTAAAATATGCTTAATTTTTATAAAATATTTACTATAAAAACAAAATATATTCATAATAGATCAAAATATTTTGGAATTTGATACTTTTGATGAAAAAAACTTGATATATTCTGTGCTATTAATAGGATAGTTTTAAACAATATTTCAGAAAGAAGTGAATAAATATAATTTTATATGATTGAATATAGTCACATTCCTACTTGGGTATTGCATTCAAAGAACCTATATGTATTCACATTCCTACTTGGGTATTGCATTCAAAGAACCTATATGTATTTTCCTCCCATTCTTTGAAATTAAATCTTGATCTGGACAAAAATTTCTTTAACCCCGCTAATACACTTAGCCACATTAAAATGAATTTTTCCATGCCCTAGGAAAAACACCCCTGATCTGAAAATTTTTTTTATGACCAAAAGTGTACTGTATTTTAGTATGTAATTTAATAAAGCTTAAATGTATTTTAACTTTGTGCCTGTGTAAGGGTTAAAGAAATTTTTCAAATTGTGTTTTCATAGTATTTTGTTTTCTAAAAGTCTAAACATTGAAATGAAGGAAACTCATAAATTCAAAAATTGTTCTTCAAAAAAAAGAAATTGCTTAGTATTGGTAAAAAAATAATCTTTAGAGTTTTATATTGATATATATATATAGGTAAGGAGAAAGAATACTTAGCCATTATATAGCATAGTATAAAATTGAAAGCAAAATGGATCAGAATTCTGAAAGAATTGTTTGTAAATGTTTTCCAAGGTAAAGCTTACAAAAGAAAAAGATATGTTAAAGAGTAACATATCTCTGTTTATTCAGTTTTTCCTATTTTGTTATCTTTCAAACTACATAAAAAAAAATTGGTGTATATTTTTTTAAACATTAAAACTCAATATAAATCAAATTGAAGAACAAAGTGTATAAATAAAAAATAAATTTTAGTAATTTTTGAACATAACCAACTATATCACTTGATGAAATGTACTTTTACATCTAGATGCATATTGTATACAGTAATAAAAATATACATAGATTAAACAATCATTAAAAATTTAATCACATATGAGCAATCTGTTCTTATTTACTATCACCTATATACCAACAAGTTTTACTTTTTGACACTTTAAATATATTTTTATAATTTATACACTAAACTAATTTTACAAATGCATGAAAATAATTATAATGTGAGCAAATAAAAATGGGAATGAAAGATATACATCCGAGATATTTAACATTCTGCTAGAATTATTTTAAACCACATATATGAGTACTTAAAGAGTTAAAATCATATTTCTTCGGAAGAAAAAGTCACAGTTAACAAATTGTTAACCTTCAAGCTATAAAGTCTTGGTTACAAATTTAAGGTGACCTTGTGCTTTGCTAATGATTTATCAAATCAGGAGAGCAATCTATTTGAGAATTTATGTTCTTTATAAGTATTGGTAAAAAAAAAGACATTTGAAGAATAACTAAATTTATGTATTTGATTAAGTTAGTCTGTTTGAATAAACGTGTGTTCTAAATAACATAGCCAAAAAATTATTCTAATATATTTTACATCCACCAAAACGATGTATAAAAAATTCATGAAATAAAACATGATTTTTACAGATATTATAGATCATACTTTTAATACTGTAATGAAAAGAAAAATATTTTTGGACCCGAATTAGTAATGAATTTTCAACTTTTATTTAAAATGAATACAGTGATTCAGTTATTGAATGATGAACCACAATCAAATCAATGATGAACATCACATTTTACTTAAAATTTATTAGTGTTCAAATGAAAAATAACATTAGTATTTCTTACTTACATATTACATAACAGGTCAATTGAAAAGTCGTCGGTCTGACACATAGATGGCGCTACTAGAATTAAATCCATATGTTTTTAGTTAGCCCTAACCCTCAAAAGATGCGTGTATAAATTTGACAGCTGTCGGATCATTAGTTTGTGAATTATAGCATTTTGAGTGAAGCAACTTTTGTTATTGTGAAAAAATGGGTAAAAAGGAATTTCGCGTGTTGATAAAATATTGCTTTTTGAAGGAAAAAATACAGTTGAAGCAAAAACTTGGCTTGATGCCGAGTTTCCGGACACTGCCCCAGGAAAATCAACAATTGGTATGCTAAGTTTAGACGTGGTGAAATGAGCACCGAAGACGGTGGACGCCCAAAAGAGGTTGTTACCGACGAAAATATTAAAAAAAATCCACAAAATGATTTTGAATGACCGTCAATTGAAATTGATTGAAATAGCAGACACTCTAAAGATATCAACTGAACGTGTTCATCATATTCACGAATATTTGGGTATGAGAAAGCTCTGTGCAAAGTGGGTACCGCGCGAGCTCACTTTTGACCAAAAACAACGACGAGTTGATGATTCTTAGCACTGTTTGAAGATGATCAAGCGTAATAAACCCGAGTTTTTGCGTCGATAATTGACAATGGATGAAACATGGCTCCATCATTTCACTCCGAAGTCCAATCGACAGTCATCTGAGTGGACTGCACACGATGAACCCGCTCCGAAGCGTGGGAAAACGCAACAGTCGGCTGGCAAGGTTATGGCGTCTGTATTTTGGGATGCGCATGGAATAAATTTCCTTGACTACCTTGAAAAAGGAAGGACCATCAACAGCAACTATTGCATAGCGTTATTGGACCGTTTGAAGGACGAAATCGCCGAAAAACGTCCGCATTTGAAGAAAAAGAAAGTGCTGCTTCACCAAGACAATGCACCGTGTCACAAGTCAGTGAAAACGATGGCAAAAATTCATGAATTGGGCTTCGAATTGCTTCCTCATCTACCGTATTCTCCAGATCTGGCCCCCAGCGACTATTTCCTGTTCTCAGATCTCAAAAGAATGCTCGCTGGGAAGAAATTTTCGTCGAATAAAGAGGTGATCGCCGAAATTGAGGCCCATTTTGAAGCAAAGGACAAATCGTTTAAAAAAAATTTGTATCGAAAAGTTGGAGGGTCGCTATATATAGTTACCCTTGAAGGGAATTATGTTAAATAAAAAAAAAACTAATTTTGCCAAAAAAAAATGTGTTTTACTATGGTAGGCCGGGGACTTTTCAATTGATCTGTTAGTTCATACATATTCTTGGGATAAAATGCAGAATTTATAAATATTAAGAACGATTAAGCGTTTGCCTAAAATGATCAGTTATAAAATTTCACGGTTATGGACATGTACATTGATTATTAGTAAGCACAAATAACTTAAAAGCTGTATCAAAGTTGAGCGCTTTGTATAACATTTTCAATGTGTGCTCTGTAATTTTATTGTGTTTAATGATTTTGAATAATGATTCATTAGGATTTTTGCATTTATTAAAAATTATGAAAAACTATTACACGCACATGAGTTCTTTTTCGTAAATACTGCATAAGAAGAGTTGACAAGATCTAATGTTCCCGGAATCTGAGAGAAACCACAGCAGCTTTCAAAAAAAAATAATAAAGTAAACAATATAAAGTCGTAAAAGAAACCAAAATCAGCTTGATTCAAATAAATTTAAACGTCGATAGAACATATGAAACAATGAGTAATGAATATGATTGATCAAAGATCAGCAGCCTTTTTATTGTTAAAAACAGAAAACAAATATTACGCGAATGTTGGTGCATTAAGTATTTTGCTTTGTAAAATATTACTTTTCAAAACTAAATCGCTGCACGCAAAATCATATATGTATTGAAGCAAATATCATAAAGATATTAAGAAATATAGATTAACAAGGTTTTTAATACATATTACTGAGTAATATGTACTAAAAATCTCCAACAATGAATGAAAAAAAAATCAAGCACTGGATTCCAGAATGAAAAACATTAGATGCATATTTTAAGATAAATTGGAACAAAGAAAGTTTTTCCGTCGCATAAGAAAAATGTACATATGAATGATGAACTTAGGGAAATAGGACATTAAAGAATGTTTGTTTAACAAGAAAATTTTTCAGTTTTAGCAAAATAATACAACTTTCTGTAACAGAAACACAAATTTATTTGCATGATCGGTGATGGCAATAAGGGGGACACCCCATTCTATGTTTTTAGCGAAAAAATTAAAATTTTTATTCCATTTTAGCCGTCTAAAATTTTGAGTTATAAATGAAACATTTGTACAAACCCCCTGTCTTATCACTTAATTATCTTTTATTTAATAATTTACCAACCAGAAATATGCATAAAATGCAATGCTATGCATTTTGTGCCGTGATGTACGTTTGTCAAAAACTCACTTGTTGGATTTGGTGCAAATTATCATGTTTTGGTGTTTAATTTAAACAAGCCATACTTTTTTGATGAAATTATTGCTTATTTTTGATTTCTCAAAATACTTCTATTTAATTGTAATATTGTTCATTTGATGAAAATTACATAGTATGGTATTGATCAAAATTATATTTAAAAAAAAAAGTCCATTTCGCACCAGTATGAAAACTAAATCAACAAAGTTGGTATAAACTGTCAACTTTTACTTCTCTGTCCAAATTATCTAGGAAAACATCGAAAATTTACCATTTTGTAACTAAATTTTTAACTTTTGTGTGTGTTTTCCTCCTTTATATTGCCTGCTCACTGTTATTTTTCGTTGTCTGTAAATTTTTCACCCCCCACCCTTCCAATCGCCGCCATTAAATTTGTGTTTATTTCATTTTCTCCAGATTCCAATAAAATTTTAGTTTAGCTTGGATATCTTGGATTGAAACGGAGGGGGGGGGGATTAATGTGTGGAAAACTACATAAATCCTTATCATACCCACTTAAATAAGTCACACAATAGACCTTAATTAACAAAAAAATTTGCCTTTAATATATTGATTTTTAAGCAATGTTTTTGCAAAAATTCAAGTTATAGCTCTAACATCTTTAACTTTCTTTTTGTATTTCTGAAACTGATAAAATAATTATAATGTTTGTATATTTCATTATATTATTTTTTTAGCAAATGAAATTCGACTGTACTGTAGCTTACACATATATTTCTACAAACCTGCAATAACGCTTCACTGCAACGTTTTTTTAACAAATGAAGAGACATTTGCAGAGGTTTTATCGGATACCAATGAAAGCTTAAGCAATGACTCCCACCCCGACCTTGGCGACCATTTTTGTGAGCAAAATGAAGGTTCTCGAAAAAGCTCGAATTTTCCCGATAACCGCATTTGGAGAGGAGTTATGGAATTTTCCCTATTGCGTCACATCTAGCCGGAACAGATATAAATGCGCGAAGATCGAAGTCTGCCTTTGAAGTGCACTATTACTTTGGAGATTTGTTAGTGGTGTGAACTAGTAACTTAGTGAGCTGAACATTATTGAAAGTGCTATTACTATTATTGCTAGTGATTTTGTATCTGTTTGTGTTCTAAATCTGTATTAGTGCTGTATTTGTTCCTGTTGTGTCGCTAATCTGTACAAGTTTTGTTACATGTGCTACGTCATTACCTGAATATTGTGAATAAAGCGTCGTATGCCATTATTTTATTATAAAGCGTCGTATGCCATTATTTTCAGTTTCGGACTGTTTTCGCTTTACACCAACGGGAAGATGATTCTCTTAACAATATATAGAATTCCGGTGATATAATTTTTTTAAAAATGGAATAAATGACAGCTTTTAAAATGTCCCTATACTCTTCATTTTGAACAAAAATTGCTAAAATTTATTTAAAAATTTTAAAATAAACATGTGAAAGTAAAAACAAAATTTTTCACTCGTTATTGAAATAAACTAACGGTTCTTAAGCATTCTTTGGGATGGGAGTGAGAGACATAAAGTACTTTCTCGAAACAAAAAAAAACTCTGCAGAAAACAAATTTGGGAGTGTGTGAAAACACTCATTGCTCTAAAAATTTGCACACCAAGAAGTAAGAGTGGAATTGCTACGAAATTTGGCATGAAGGTACGTGTCAGGCAGATATGTAATGATTGGAAATGCAGCGTGATTGCCACCAGAGTATGGCAGGGCTACCAGGAGCCATTTTCAACAGAAAATGGTCGTCCGAACAGCAAGGATTTGACAGGACTGCCTCCGTTACATTTCCACCTTTCCCTGGCCTGTTCGATCCCTAGATTTGTCACCGATAGAGCATATCTGGGATCATTTATGATGGCATGTTGGACAGCCTACGAGTTTGATCAAATTAAAGGCGCATTTACGGCAACTGTCAATCGAGATGTCACAGGGCATCATATGGGACTTGTATAACTCAATGCCCGACCGTATCACATCATGCTAGAGGTGGCCCAACAGGGTACAAAAACCTCCATTCATTTGAAATTTTTCCCACAGTAAATGATCATTTTGCTTTGATTTTGTAATCACTTACTTACATTGACGTTGTACATAAGTATGTAATAGTCCTCGTGTTGCTTCTAGTGCGACGTTAATAAAACCAAACGCACGTATTTAAAATTTCGTTTAATTGTGACAACTCTTTCTTGGTGCGCATATGTGTTTGTGTCTTCCTCGTCACTTGACCGAAGTTCAAAATTACGAAGTCCTTCGCTGATATCCCTCGTGTTGCTTCTAAGTGCGTTTTAAATGAACAATCGATCAAGTCCTGGTACCACTAATACTCGTAGTATAATGGAGCAGATGCACTTTTAATCTGTCGAGGTTCAATGTCCTCACCTTGGGCTGGTTTGAAGAGAGGGGCACCAGCTCAGGTATCATCCTCGTCACTTAACCGAGATTCAAAATTACGAGATCCTTCGCCAATGTGTTGCTTCTAAGTGTGACATTGACAATCTGTCACACCTCCTATTTCTCTTTTAATACTCGCTTAACGGGAAATACAACTAACTACAATCGTCTTTTTACAAATCGTTGTTGCAATGGAAAATTGATTATGTTACGTCATCAGGTTGCTGGACTTGACCATTTGGAAAGTTTAATTCAAATTACGAAATTCTTTGGAAGATTCTAGAATGTTCAAAATGTGTAAAAACTCCGAGTTTTTTGTTCTTGTGATGTCTTGCTTCCCTATTAGAGTCTCCATGCAAACATTCATCTTCATTAATAAATAAATGTTCCTGATTCGAAATCAGTAATCTTACTCCGTTCTAATTTCACGACCGCGATGAAAATACAACATCCTTAAAGTGGACGTTTCATATACATCCAACTTAACAATAAATTTCTTTTAGAATGTCATATTCAAGTCATAAAACACAGAATAAACCATATGCAGAAGTAAATAATTTTAAAAACGTGAGTTTTTTAAATGACATTGATAATTTTTGATCGCTACAGACATTTATAAAATTCTGCTTAGTTATTTTATATAACATTATCGTATTGGATTAAAAGTTTTTAATTAAAAAAACTAAAGAAATACCTTTTACTCGTGGTTTAGTATTTTATTTATTTATTTTTGGTGAAATTAAATTAACAGGGAAAATAAATGGGGGCTATCGTAATTCTTGCCTTGTTTTTCGTTTATATTACAATAATTAATGTTAATAGATAAAAATGTGTGTTCATCTTATTGAAGAACTAAGCCATATAATGTGGAATGGGTTTTTTAAAGACAAGTAAACTAAATGTCAGCAGGATGAAAAAAAATTTAATTTTATCTCTCACGTGAGAAATCAAGGAAACGATTGATTGTAAAACGACAAGAATATGTAAAATAACAATACGATTTCATAAGAATTACAGGAACATTTAGTTGAAATCTTACAATGTGCAGTGGTAAACAATATAAAAAGCAAAGAATTATATTGGATTACCATAAAACAATGAAATAGTGTTATTTGATGTAATAGCTATTTTAGAGGGGGGGGGAAGGCTTTCACTATTTTTTCTAAGGCCCCCAGTTCTTTCCCTCCGCTAATAAAAACCGTAAAAATCACCTTATTCAAACAATAATAACTGCTGTTAAAGGGTCACAGTCTAATCAATGGTTTCACTTGTCACTCATTTCCATCTAAATAACTAGAAACGATTAACCCCCTGACGGCTTGGTAGTCCAGTCTTATCTCGAAATTCCCATCCCAGGGGTTTTCAAAATTAAATGAAATTAAAAAAATTCTTCAAATTTTCTTAGGGTACTGTTTAGAGTTTTTTCTGGATAAGTTTGAGAACCACTGCTGTAAACTATAATACATTTTGCAAAAGCATATTTAAAAATATACTGTAATTTTAAGACCATGAAATGCGCATTCAAAAAAATATTAAGTTTACAGAAGCACATGACGAAATGTGTTACATTACAAAATATGTATGTGTAAGAAAAATTAAAAGTATTGAAATGGCATTTTACTATGCAATATCTTACTGCTCAGACATACCAAAAATCAAATTTAATTAAAACATTGTTCTCTCAACAAGCTAATAAAAATATGCAATTACATTACATAAAAAAAATGTGTAAGGAACATTATTACTTTCTAATGCCCAGTTTTTTCACAATGATGTAATGTTGCAATAAAAACAACCCAAAATCCTCTTCAAAATTTAAGATGAAAACATACTAATGAAGGCTAATATATTTAGCGAGATCGACAGATTGTTAGATTATAGGATCTAAAATACATTTTTTTTTATGAATGAACATAAAAGAAAGTCCAAAAAATTTGACTCTTCATCACAGTCATTGGGCTGGTTTCTAAAATAAAATAATCAAACTTTTAAAAAAGTTAAATAAACCTATAAAATAAAGAAAATCAAAATTACTGAATTATAAAAACAAGCAAAATAATTGAAATGTGTAGCAACTAAGAGATAACAACATACAAAATCTAAACATACTTTGAAAGGAAAAGTTTATTTTAGTTATTAGTTTTTACATAGTGACTCATTTTAAAAAACTACAAATTTATTACAGAAAATCAAAAGAGAGATTCAGATAGCAAATAAAATTTCTACAAACAGACAGCTTTTAAAACTTAAAATTTCTTTATTTATAATTCAAAATTTAACTATACATATTATTTTAAAATAATATTTAGCTTCTTTAGACAAGCATATAATTACTTATTAAAATATCTATTTCAAAAGACAACTCTTACAGACTTTGAAAATAAAATTACATATACACAATTTAAAATGAATTAATAATATAGTAAAATATCGGTAAGTTGACCACTCAAAAAATAAGTTCACCAAAGGACTAGAACAATCTGTTCAACACATGAAATTGAACTTAATATATTGATTCATACATACATTTTACTTCCTAGCATAGATTTCGAAAACATTCTAAATCACGAAAATGTTATAAGTAAACATATACTATGTTCAAAATACCCATTCAATATCTTTTTATTATTATTCTCGTGATTTTATCATTATTCCTGAAAAAAAAAAAGAAAGAAGAGGAGCTAATCTTCTTATCATATTACATAGGTTAGTGGAGAAAACACTCGCATTCATAATTCCATGGATATGATTCCAAACTTACAACGCTTGAAAAAAATTTCAAACTAAAATACCTTTAATAATATTACCAAATATATAAATTATGGAAATAAATGTCCCTGCCCCTAGGTCTCATATAGTTATGACTTTTAAAAAAAAGCTTCTTTCTGACTGGCAGGTTTGGTAGTCAACTTGTAATACTGGTATTCGGGTTCAGTCATATGAGCCGCTCAGAAGCCAATGCGGTTAAGTCCAAAACACAAAAATTGAGAAAATTAATGTTTTTTGATACATTAGTTTTTAAAATTCTTGGTTTATTAATTTAATTAGAAAAGTGTATAAAGTCTTTTTTCGAGGTGTAAACTCTGCAAAAAAACAAGATATGTACAGGATGTGTAAATAAAAACGTAAGTATTTATTGAAATAATGACAGCATCTTAAAAATTTTAGGACTTATACCTTTTGGCAGCTGAAAAAGATAAGAAATTCTAATTAGAAGTAACGGTTACAGTTACTTGTTTTTCAGTGTTACCAACAAATATCGAAAGAAGAAGAATAATTTAATTTTTATTTTAAAGTTTATGTAAAAAAATATTGATAAAAGGTGGACTTATTCACAATGGCTTCTGAAATTATTATACAATATATTCAGAAGCTATTAAAAAAAGGGCTGTCTAACCTAGAAAAAAGTAACCAACGAGTAAATCCTTTAATAACTAAGAAGATTATTATTAATTTCATCAAAATTTCCAAAAATCAGAAAATATCAAAAAATGGACTTAACCGCATTGGCTTCTGAGCGGCTCATATATTCCTAGGCCAAATTTGAGTTTTTATACGAATTCTAGTTTTATTATGCGCTTCTTAACTGATCATAGTCCCTTCATTTCTTATTCAAACCGTTTCAATTTAAAAAATACAAATTTATGTCTTTGTGGCTCTGTTGGAGATGCTAATTACTACATTTTTCTCTCTTGCCCTTTTACCAGAGATTTTCATTTCAAATGTCCTATTGTTGAAGCGAAATTTATTTGGCTGAGGTCCGTGTGTGAAAATCCCTACTTGCATTTTAAGCTTAAATCCTGTATACTTACGGCTCGTAAAATTACCCAACAAATTTGTTAATTGTTTCAAACTTTTATTATATTTCTCATTATTTTTATCATCCCTTACTGTGTAGCTAAAATTATATGCCTTGTATTTATGTTCATTCCTTTGCCTAACACTTCATTTTTGTTCACGAGTTTGTGGACGTTTTTGTATTGTGCTATTTAATCTGTTGTGCATCTTATTTCTGCAAGAAATTTTCAACTGTTATTTTTTTTTTATTTCTTGTGTTTCTGTCATGTATATTTTTTGTTGTGCAAATATCTTGTACATTTTATTTAAGCTTTATTTCAAAACTATGTAAATCTTATGTTATTTTGTCAATAAATGCTGAGTGCGGAGGTGATTGTTTCCCGGGGTGCCGGTTTGCAGCTCTAAATCCTTTGGGTGCGTTCGATCCCTTTGGGTATTCTGCCAATAGCCCTCGTGTTGCTTCTAGTGCGACGTTAATAAAAAACTAAACTATCTTTTTCGCCCTTCTCAAAATAAAAAAAAAATAAAAAGATTTTTCTGGTTTCATCTTCAAATGGTTTTGTTTGAATTTCTACATAAAAGCTATTGGCAACGGATTTGGAATTTTGAATCGAGATCCAGTAACGAATAGGCACAAGAGCTAGAATCTTATTCTCCAACTCAGACGTCAATTTTCATTGCACTTTGTGAGAAGACTTTGAGGCTTATAACTCCATTTAATATGTGAAACAATAGGAGCGGCAGCCCCTATTATTCTGTATGAGTGTTTAATGAAACCAGAGCCTCAGGAATAATGCCGCCAACAAAGTTCATGATCATGACCGCACGACCTCCTTATTTCAAATAAATAAATTTTTATAAAAAAAATGAGCAATCTATATAGTCATTTTACTATCACTAATTATAAATATCACAATTGGGTCTTTTGTAATGAATATCTATTAAAGTTAATTTAAAAATCTTATTTTTTTTTTTTTTTTTTTTTTTATTTTATCCGTGTACTAAAACTTTTTGTATATGTGCAGGATATTTCAATCTAAATTACTTTATTGCGCATGTTACATCTTCTAAAATACCAGTCAATTTTAGTATGTTGCAGGTTTTTAAAGTTAAAATAAGTGAATGAAAAAAATAATAGTGCACTCTGGATTCAATAATGCATTAGTAATAATAAATGGATTTAAGAAACGAATGAAAAGTAAAAATTCGTATTCATGTGGCATGAGAAATAAAATTCTTTTAATTTATAGATCTAGAGCTCAAAATTTAGAATTTCTTGAAGATCTGGAAAGCAAAATATTTTTAAATTTTTGAGTGATATTTAAATTAATCAAAATATTGCTGGAATTGATTGCCTGACTACTAAAAGAACTGTGAGCTTCATGTAGCTTTTAGATAATGAGAATGATATTTAGAAATAAAAGATGTTTATTGAATGAAATAAACAGTATAAATAAAAGCATACAGTGGTGCAGAAAACATTAAAAATAGTATTTTAAAGAAGATATTGACAATTTTTTTAGAGAAAAGCACACTTAAGAAACAAACATACTTAGCTTCTGCATATTCTCCTGGCGATATAGCTTTCTACTTATATTATTTACATTCCCGGACTTAGGAAACAATTAAAACATGTTCCAGGTATTTTTCCTCCTTTTTTTTTAAAAAAAAATCAAAACTTGCTTCCCTTGAAGTTCTCTCTCGCAGAGACATATAATAAATTATATAGAACTTCTTGATATAGATATAAATCTAAGCTACAAAGATTTAAATTTTTCAGAAACTGACTGTTTCTTGTTTTTGCATGCAGCAAATAACAGCAGATTTAAACATCCGTTGTAGTTAGAACTGACCTTCAGGAACTTCACAAAAATACTTTTATAACTAATTGCTAAGTACAAACCTCTCATCACTGACATAAATGTAATAAAACGCATGCAATGGTGCAGAGAACATTAAAAATGTAACCATGATTACTGGAAAGATGTAATTTCAAACAAAATGTCTTTCACTTTGTTTCCCCACCACAATTATAATTTTTGTTTAACAAAGTTTTGCTGCAGCATTCCATCTTTACTGCTTGGTTCTAACTGTAAAGCATAGATGCGAATCTTTGATAAAGTGGATAGTTACTTCTGGCATTCATCTTCAGAAGGATCAATAGTCCTCCCGAAGAAGCAGCCCAAATTTATTTGGATGCATTCCAGGGTCACGATCATCCAATGGTGCAATCTTCCCTAGTTTCTGTTCCTTATTCATGCGGATATTGTTCCCGTCCATATAAAGTGAAATAGACGGTTTTCGTCTAGAGTTCTATTTACTTAGAATCGTTAAGTTGCACTTATAAATTCAAATTATATGTATATTTAGTGTGCACATGGATAGAAACTTCTTAATTGCTTAACATAAAAGTTTTACTTACACTATATACATTTATATAATCCTCAGTTAAGCATTTAATTATTCAAATTTAATCAAAACAAAGGGAGATGGCTTGACACAGCCATTCCCGTCTAGCATCTAAGTCTATATGCCAGATGTTTCTGTTAGAGTGGAAGTGCTGCTTTAGATCCATGACATCATGTCTTCATATTTCCTATCTGAACTTAAAGAGTTCACATAAAGAGAATAATTATTAAGTTTAAATAATTCAAAATATTTTCAATTACAATTTTTTACAAAATAAAAAAAAAATGTTCTTAAATATCTATGAATTGTAAAAGGATACAAAATTATAACTAAAGAAATTACGTGATAAATCAATAAACTCAAAAACTAAATAGAATAAATGCAGGAACAAAATTTTTAGTTCTAAAGTTCGTTGACAACTTCTAATGAATATAAAAGTTGTATATATCTCCTCAACAGTCCTTTAACAACGTAAGAATTAACATATTGATCTCGTTCTTTATGCAGCTCTTCCGTCTCACCAAACTCTCATAATAATTTAGATTTCGTAGGTCCTTCCAAAATCTCAACATCTACTTTTAGTTCTTTACTAAGGGTTGGAAGAGTCAGATTGATGGGCCCGTTCGCAGATCAGATAAAGAGATTACTCTTTCTGTCATTTTCAGAGATATTCCAAGAGTCTGGTTTGGTACAATTGTCTCTTCTAAAATTTATCTCTATTGAAAACTCTTTTCAATTATATCGATAAAGTGAAGTGGGTAATCATGATTTTTTCACCCAAAGTTGAATAAATGTGCTGTAAAAGGATACAAAAGTCTCTGTGAGAAGGTTCTAGTTCTTTCGTGTTATTGTAAGTGTAAGTCAAGAGTCTTGATTTATTACATATTCAACCTCTGTTAAAACAGTGGTCAATTTTTCAAAGTTTAGAAGAGCTTTTCCAAGTATTTTTCTTAAATATTCTTTTACAGATTTTACTAGACAATCAGAAAAGCTTTCCTTCATGCGATACATTCTGCGATAAATTTCCCATGTAATATTTTTGCACGCAGTAAAATTTTGAAATTTAGAATCCTTTTGAATATTTTTGAAAAATGTTTAAATTATCTATATACCTTTTAAAAGGTTTTTGCAATGTCTGAATAAAGAGTATGAATGAGAGAGAAGAGACTGGAGACGTGTGTACTGCTAGGTAGTGGGCAGAAACTGGTTGCAAATGAAACTGTCGAAGAAGTCGCTACTGCTGTGGTTGAAAGAGATTCCAGTTCCAGCTATTCTTCAGCAAGTGCTCGATCAGTGTCACGAGAGTTGGCGATTCCATGGTCGACACTACGAAAAACTCTGTGATCCATTTTAAAAAAGTATTCGGAAAGATTCACGTAGTGCAAATGCCGCAAAATCAAGACCATCAAACACGCTTTGATTTTGCTTGCCGATTTTCGGCGAAAATGGATGTGGATGACGCGGGGCCTTGGGAAATTCTATGGTCAGATGAGACGCACTTTTCTTTAGATGGATTTGTGAACAATCAAAATCGCCGCATATGGGGTGCTTCATCTCCCAATGTCCTGCACCATCAAAAACTGCATTCTGATTACGTGACTGCATAGTGTGGGTTTACTGATGATTTTATTCTCGGACCGTTTTTCTTTGAAACTCTCATTCCCCAAAGTCCTAAGACGTACTCTGTCACGAGTACACGGTACAGTGAACTCCTTCGACAGCAGGTCATTCCTGCTTTACAGGAACGGCAATGTTTGTAGCTACTGTCTTCATGCAAGATGGAGCAATTCCCCACATTGGGTACCAAGTCAAAGAACTACTTGCAGCTAACTTTGGCGCGAATCGTGTAATATCCAGCTTTTTCAGTTGCCTGGCTTCCTCGTTCATCCGTCTTAAGACCCTGTGATTTTTGGTTGGGGGATTCCTAAAAGACCGTGTTTATGGAGGAGGAATTAGGACTTTATCTAATCCAGCATTATACGCCATAAGGCTGGAATGTCTCGAGAGTTTCTTTCCACTACCACTGAATACGCTACAATGCGCTTCCAACGCGTAATTGAGGTCAATGGAGCACATTCTGTAATTGAATAAATTTTAATTATTCTGACAGATTTTTTGTCCTTTAGGTGCCTTAATTCCCCCTGGTGGTCAAAATTTGAATTATTTTTACTGCAGAAATTGTTTGCCTATGGTCCATATAACGTATATGCCAAGTTTCATTACTATCAAAAAATAGAACGCGTTCTAGAATGGCATAAATAGGGTCACTTTAATTATAACCACCCTGTATTTTCATCAAAAAGACTATTTTTAAGAATTTTCTTCACAAATTGTCGACTTTTTGGAATCCAATATTTTTTTCAAAGGCTAGTTAAAGTGGCTATAACTCCACTATACATCATTGTATCGTGTCCGTTTTTAAAAATCAGCTCTGTGAATTTCGCGTTCCGAGGTAAAATGATAGGATGCTTTCCTTCGGTTGTCAAATCGGAAAACTGCAATCATCCGCCAAGAAGCAAGATTTTCTTTTTCATCCAGTAAAGGAGTAAAAGGTTTATATATGGTTAACTTCTTAGATATTGTTTTATCATTTTCTAATGCAGAAATCTAAATTATAGATGAGTATTTGAATTCTTCGTGTCTAAAATTCTTCTGCGTCTTTAATTTCTTTAGCTGTGGCAGTATCGGTTAATTAAGTTTCCTAAGCTTTAAAGTAAAGCATTTTAATCCAAGCTGCTATAGTTAATATTATTATAAGAATACCGAATTTAGAAACAACAAGGTATTCGTCCTTTCCTTGTACGATACATTTATATTATTGGATGCTAGCAAATTTCTTTTTCTATTCTAAGTTATCTTCTTCAATAGTGTCTACATTGACCATAGACCAAAATACTGAAGACAAAATGGTCCATATCACCAAAATTAAGAATTTCTTAACTGCAATTACTCGTGAAATGAAATCGGCTCGGTGGTCCTGGGCAATAAAGCCAAGTACTGCTTTCAATCAATTTCTGAATTTCATTCTTGATGAAAGATTTAAATCTATCGTAGGAACTCTTATTCCAAGCTTATATTATTAAGTTACCTATAAACCTGTCCAGTAAAATCGGATTAGTTTGTATTTTAAACAACTTGCGATTTATCACTTAATCTTGCTGACAAAAATGCTCCCAAAACTTCTAATCTAGGAAAGGTAAGTGATTTCAGAGGAACAATTCTATTCTTGCAGGTGACAAAAACCGTTTGAAAAAATTATTCTTAATCAAATCATTGATTGCCATTGATCAAAATTATTCTTAGATAAAGCACATAGTCATATGTTTCCCAACTAGCACCCGAAAAGATATGTAGTTCTATATGTCTTACATCAATATCTAATATACTCAGGGACGTCTTAAGACTTCTTGAGGCCCTGGGCCCTTATGAAAAATAGGCCCCATCTGCGACTCTTTAATCTAATTTGATGTATATGCATATACAGTTCAATAAAAAGCAATTCAAAGTAAAATGAGGTTTTATGAGAAAATTCATTTTCTACATTTTAAATTTTCAAAATAATTAATTATGTCTTCAAAATCAATTGTTAATAATATTTCATTTTCACTACTCATCAAGATTAAATTATTCAAACATGATTGAGTCATCTGATTTCTCATTTCATTTTTAATCAGTTTGAGTTTTGAAAATGAACACTCACCACTTGCATTAGTAATCATCATTCATAAGAAAATTCTCATTATTATTTCAATATAGGGAAACACTGTGAACAGTGTTTAGTTACATGTATGTTGATCCCAATTCCAGTCACCTCATTCAACAACTGTTCTTCATCTGCATTTGTAGAATTACATTTTTATTAATCTTTCTTTTCCCTATTTTTTTCTTTTTGCTTTTTTTTCAACTTTTCGCATTAATGGTCATATATGACTTGAAATGTTGACATTCCAAGTTCAGCTCCTCTCCATTAATGTCTTTATCGTAAAATTTTGATATTGTCTCGCTTGCTATTTTAATTTCCGTCTCATCCAAATTAGAAATATTTTGAAAAAATCCAAACATTTCAAAACGCTCCTCATATTTTTTATCACGCGCTTGAATATTACAAATTAGAGAACCGATTACTGTTAAAAAGTTTTTTTTCTTCATTTTCAACACTAGGCTATGAATCTCTTCCGAGTATCTAGACTGGAACATAAATTCAAGCGAAACATTGACATCGACGAGCTCACGACCAGACTACTTGGCTATCTGGAATATTATTATAATGCAAGATAATATTACAATTCTTACAAATTGATAATATTACTATTCTTATCCATATAAAGAAATTGCATAATCACATCAAATTTGTCTGCCAGATTCTGCATGAAATTTTGAGAAACTTGATTTATTTCATTTTGTTTCTTATAAAAGCTCCCTTTTTTTATGGCAGTTTGCAAAAATTTAATTGATACAAAATCTCTCAAATTCTCCAAAAACTGAAATTTGGAAGATAAAATGTAATATTACTAAATATAGAATTTTCAAACAGTTATTAAATCTTGTGTTTTTCATATCTAAAAAATTCAAAAAGTTAAAAAATCTATAGCATGAAATGTTATACAACATTTGTAAGAACATTTGTTTCTGCATTAATTATAAGTAAATCCTATTTTTGATAATCATTTAAGGATGTAATAATTTAATTTTATTTTTTCTCTTCAAGGACTCTGCACGAATAAATTTCGTCAACAGACTTTGCAAGAAGAAACAAATAAAGTATAAAGTATAACAATAAAGGTGTCACATTTAAAGTTGAAAAATATGTTTTATGTAATGTTTAAATGTTATTTTAATTTGAAGTTAAAAAAAAACAATACATTTTAATTCGATATATTTTCTTTTCAGTGAAATCATTTCTTAGAAAAGATTAATTCCTTTAGATATTATTTGCATTTTCTTACAATACATATAGATAAATTTATTTGTATCTAAGAAATTTAAACAATTTTTCTATTGTAACGTTATTTTCAAAACGCCAATCTTTGTTAAGCCATGAAACTTTTATTTATTGAAGTTAACTTTGATAAATTATGAAACTTACAAGTACGAGAGATAACAGAAACGCATCGAAAATAAATGTTAATGCTTTGTTCTTGACATCTTTTCATGTAAATATAATTAATAATTTTTATAAATTATATTTTATAGGGAACTATAGTTAATTGGAAGTTAAAAGAAATAATAATTTTTATTTTGAAATTTTTTAAAAAAATAATGCACTCAATAAGTTAAACGCACAAAAAAGCAAGACTCACAAATAGGTTTAAATAACAAATTTTTACTCCCTTAGTTATATAACTACGAAATGGCAATTGGAACAAATCAAGAAAATAATACAAAATAAAAAGAAAAAAAAACAATAAATAATTTTAAGAAGATAGAATAAAAAACAGAGAATAGCTTATTTTAGAAAACGTATTGGTAGTAATTTTCAAATGCAGTTTTCAACTTGCCAAAGAACGGCTAGATTGTTCATAGTTCCTCAAACGCGCTACGAATTCTGAGAAAACTACATTTCTGGTACGAAATCCGCGGAACGAGTCATAAATCGCCATTCATCAACGAGACACAGGGAAATTCCATATATTCTTTTGCACAAAGGAGGAGGTTTTTTTTTTTTTCTTTTCACTCTCTTCTCTTATGTGCAATACTGACTTTTCTAATTTTTTGCAAGTAAGGTAATTTAAAATTTTCAAAGTATATACATTTGAAAGAGCATAGGTTCCCCGGTTTTATTTTTTTTATCCAATGATTTATAACATTTTTATGATCGTTTTAGTGCGCGGGATGGGAATTTTCAGATCTTTAATAAACATTTAAAAATACTTGCAAAAAATTTTTAAAAAATGGAAAACCAGGCAAACATGTATTATTTTTTTTCTCGCTCTTTTGAATGCATTTTATTCCATACAATTAAAAGCAATACCCTAGCTATAAATAGAAAAGTTATTCGAAAAAGAATTCTTATTTTGCTACTAAGAATAAATAAATAAATACACAGTTCTAAAAAACCATTGTGCCATATCTCACGTAATATGCATATAATTATGTGTAGTATCCCCCCCCCCCTCCTTTTTACAACGTTTTTCTGAATTTCACTTGGTGTGTGTGTGAGTGTCATCAAATTTTCGATCGTTAATTTAACCAACTTCCCATCAAACTAGAGCTTTGAAATTTTGGTAATCGTTCGTACTGGCCTAACAATGCAATATTTAGACGTTTGCGACAAGTTTTAACTAATATTTCAATAATTTTAATAAGTTAAAATATTCTTTCCTCTCGGCGCTTTTACGATTCAGGAAAAAATTTCTTCCCCCCTCTGGGAGCACAGGGCACTCCCCGCACCGCATGAGGTACCGTAAAACCTTTGTACTCACAAAGGGGAGATACTATCTCCCCTTTACTATCTCCGAGATAGTAAGGGTTGCTGACTTTTAGTCAGTAATCATTCGCAAGAAAGAAAGTTTCCAATATTTGGCGCCATGTCTTATCACAATAATTTTTTCTGAATTCTGGTTCCCATTCTTTTTTTTAAAAGAATGACTTACAAACTTTCAAATGCATGTTTTGATTTTATGAGTATTATGAATTTTTTAATACGCTCACAAATGTCTCTTTTTAAGTAAATTTTAAAGTTAAAAATAACTAACAGTTTTAACTAATATTTCAATAATTTTCTTTAATAAACTTTGCCACCATATAAAAACGTTGGTTTTTATATCGAATTATTTAAAACGTTTTTCTGAATTTCACTTGGTGTGAGTGTGTGTCATCAAATTTTCGATCGTTAATTTAACCAACTTCCCATCAAGCTAGAGCTTTGAAATTTTGGGAATCGTTCGTACTCGCCTAACAATGCAATATTTAGACGTTTGCGACAAGTTTTAACTAATATTTCAATAATTTTAACAAGTCAAAATATTCTTTCCTCTCGGCGCTTTTAGGATTGAGGAAAAAATTTCTTTCCCCCTCTAGGAGCACCGGGCACTCCCCACGCAGCATGCGGTATCGTAAACCTTTTGGGGAGATACTATCTCCGAGATAGTAAGGGTTGCTGACTTTTAGTCAGTAATCATTCGCAAGAAAGAAAGTTTCCAATATTTGGCGCCATGTCTTATCACAATAATTTTTTCTGAATTCTGGTTCCCATTCTTTTTTTAATAGAATGACTTACAAACTTTCAAATACATGTTTTGATTTTATGAGTATTATGAATTTTTTAATACTCTCACAAATGTCTCTTTTTAAGTGAATTTTAAAATTTAAAAATAACTAACAGTTTTAACTAATATTTCAATAATTATCTCTAATAAACTTTGCCACCAAATAAAAACGTTGGTTTTTATATCGAATTATTTAAAACGTTTTTCTGAATTTCACATGGTGTGTGTGTGTGTGAGTCATCAAATTTTCGATCGTTAATTTAACCAACTTCCCATCAAGCTACAGCTTTGAAATTTTGGGAATCGTTCGTACTCGCCTAACAATGCAATATTTAGACGTTTGCGACAAGTTTTAACTAATATTTCAATAATTTTAATAAGTCGAAATATTCTTTCCTCTCGGCGCTTTTAGGATTGAGGAAAAAAAAATTCCCCCCTCTGGGAACACCGGGCACTCCCCACGCCGCATGAGGTATCGTAAACCTTTTGTACTCACAAAGGGGAGATACTATCTCCGAGATAGTAAGGGTTGCTGACTTTTAGTCAGTAATCATTCTCAAGAAAGAAAGTTTCCAATATTTGGCGCAGTGTCTTATCACAATAATTTTTTCTGAATTCTGGTTCCCATTTTTTTTACAACGTTTTTCTGAATTTCACTTGGTGTGTGTGTGTGTGTGTGTGTCATCAAATTTTCGATCGTTAATTTAACCAACTTCCCATCAAGCTAGAGCTTTGAAATTTCGGGAATCGTTCGTACTCGCCTAACAATGCAATATTTATTCGTTTGCGACAAGTTTTAACTCATATTTCAATAATTTTAATAAGTCAAAATATTCTTTCCTCGAGGCGCTTTTAGGATTCAGGGAAAAATTTCTTTCCCCCTCTGGGAGCACCGGGCACTCCCCACGCAGCATGAGGTTATCGTAAACCTTTTGTACTCACAAAGGGGAGATACTATCTCCCCTTTACAATCTCCGAGATAGTAAGGGTTGCTGACTTTTAGTCAGTAATCATTCGCAAGAAAGAAAGTTTCCAATATTAGGCGCCATGTCTTATCACAATAATTTTTTCTGAATTCTGGTTCCCATTTTTTTTTTTAATAGAATGACTTACAAACTTTCAAATGCATGTTTTGATTTTATATTATGAATTTTTTAATACGCTCACAAATGTCTCTTTTTAAGTAAATTTTAAAGATAAAATAACTAACAGTATTAACTAATATTTCAATAATTTTCTCTAATAAACTTTGCCACCATATAAAAACGTTGCTTTTAAAAACGTTGGTTTTTATATCGAATTATTTTTAA
>BMAW01083863.1:298893-366369 GCA_019974015.1 Nephila pilipes | reverse complement strand
TTTTTTTTTTTGTTCTGTTCAAGAAAATAAAGGAGAAAACTCGCTCACTAGCTTGTAACTAAAAAGGTGTATAAAATGAAAGTAACATATAACTCTCCTTTTCGTAAGAATTCTGAAGTTGATAAGATCACATTTTTTAAATAATTTCTGTTAACTCATTCGTGGATAGAAAAACAAAGCTTCAATTAAGTTATTACTCCTTGTATACAATTTTCCTATTTTCCAACATATCAAAGAAAATATTGAGTAAAGCATTTTAAAATGGAAATGATATGCAGAAAAAATCTGTTAAAGGTTTTTAAGTTTTATATACTTCATTGTCTTACATAATATTTGGAATTTCTAAGAAGTTCTCAGAAAAATATAAGTTTGTATCTATACGAAATAACACATCAATCAATAACTCCCGAGACTAGCATTGAAAACAACATTTTTTTTTGCAAAATTTTTTTTTATTCATCAACATAACACCTTTTGTTAATCACCTTTTAGGGTGATACAATCGTTCCAACGCTTTTCCAAATCTTTTTTTTTTTTTTCGCAAGAAATCTTTTTTGTTGCGAGTAAATAGCGATAAACAGCTTTCTGAATCATCGACTCGTTGCTGTTTTTGTTCCATGGAAAGCAATCGCGGCACCCACTTGGAAAAAACCTTTTTCACTTCACTTCAAAAAACCTTTTTCAGTAAATACACTTCCATATGATATCTGTGTCATCTCAGCAATCTCACGGAGCTTCACTTTACGATCTTTCATTATAATTTTTGTCACTTCACTCACATTTTCCGGTGTAACGGCTTCCACAGGTCTACCCGAGCGTTCCGCGTCATTTGTGTCGGTACGACCACGTTTAAACTCGGCAAACCACCGACAAATCGTTGCTTTTGATGGACAAGAGTCCGGGTAACATTTTTCAATCCATTGTTTCGCTTGCACGGTGTTTTTACCCATTAAAAAACAATGTTTTATCAGAACACGAAACTCGGTTTTTTCCATTTTTTAAACAAACTACAAAACGACTTTACTCCAACCTCGATAACTCAGCTGTTTCTGGTCCGATCGACTTAAAATTTTGACACGTTTCAAGCAAAGGTTAGTACTCTAGAAAGACCTGGTTACTGGTTTACTACGAGCGCCATCTCTGGGTTAGTCTCGGGAGTTATTGATTGATGTGTTATATATGTTATTAGGCTTATCAAACGGAACAAAGAATTATGATAAGAAGGAAGTCATAGATTCCAAAAATTGAAGAGCTTTATTACATAAATTATTTATTAAGAGAATTATATTTATGTAAGTAATTGTCATTAAAAGTATTTTATACTAATATATGATAAAGTATTAGTAAGTAATAAAGTATTAATAAGTAATAAAACATAAATATTAAAACTAATGTATATATAAAAAAATTTAATTTTTTTGCAGGAAAATCTGTTTAAACACACGCAAGTAGAAAATTTCTAATGAGGGGTCTTATTCACTAAAAATCTTTTATTTTGTACTGTGTTAGACGAGAATTTCTACATTTTTGATGTTTTCTCTTCAAACATTACATTATTGTACAGACATTATTTGTCTAATTATCAAATCGGACTCTAGAATTCCTGTTGTATGATTGTTTATCTACATTTATGTTACATAACTACAATCTGTCATAATGTAATATATTCATTTCATAAATTTTCTTTTTCATTTGAGTTTCAATAATAATGCAAAAGAACAATCATTTGAATTTTTAAACGAGTAAAATAACGTTTTCCATATTAGAAATATATCTCTGAATTACAGTATACATCGAAAATTCTTTTGGAAGATCATAGTGCAGTCAAAATGAAGAAAGGCGCACTTATGATTATTAATCAATATAAAAATATTCTAAAGAGTCCATTTATGTATAATTTTATTAACAGTTAAGAGATTATTTCATGTTGTTCAGAGGGAGAGAGAGAAAATTTACAAAAAAAGGAGCAGATTTTTTAAAACTGGATATTATTTTTATAGCTCTCTCTGTGAAAAAAAAAACAAATACAATTTCGTATTATTTTACTTTTTTTAATTCGATATAAATATCTGTATATTATCTTAAATCTCAAAGAAATACAATCAAAAATAAAAACAAAACCACCTTTTGTTGTATCAAACAAATTAAATTTAAAGGAAGGAATTGCCGATTTAGAACTGTAGGCCCCTCGTTTCTTCGAAAACGTGTGATTTCTTTTAGGGACATTTCAACCCTCTTTTTATTAGCCTTGACGCCTGTCATAAAATGGGGAATGTGTTTTTGTCACTTCTGTTAGGGGCTTAAGTGTATCTAGTATCTATTCATGAGCGATCCTTAACTCGTGTGCAAATTAATAATAGATCGCTGGAAAGAGTGTCTGTCTGTGACTGTCTTTCCTACAGCAGATTTTTTTAAAAATATAAATTGGACACATCTCGCTATAGAAATAAAACTAATATTTTCCCTGATTCTCAGCAAAAGTTGTAAATAGAAATATTAAATGTAGAAATAATTGCCTTCAACCAGTCATGTCCGGGAATAACGTTTGACAATAATAAAAAAAAATTAAGCATGGTCTTATTGAGGCCGAGAAGATAATGAGACGAGGCCCCCTCAAAGGCGAGGCCCTGGACCCAGCCAGTCCATGCCTTAAGACGTCCCTGAATATACCTTCCAAATAATAGCGGTAAATTCTAAGGGGATTCAGTTTTCTTATTTCTTCAAACCAAGCTTTCCATTTAGAGCAAAAGTCAGACGGTAACTCATATCCCAATCAATTTTAGCAGACCAAATTCCCCGAATCAAGCATTTTATTCTGATGATGAAAAGACCGTGAAAACTGCTTGCGGTTTGAAATAAATAATAATAAAAAAAAAACGTTCAGAATTAATAGGCAATGAAATGAAATTAGTCAAATGTTGCATATCAAAATTAAAATGATTATTTGTGTTCTATGAAAATGCTATTACTTTGTTCGGTACAGATTCAGAAGATTCCTGTACCGAAAAGTTTTTCTGATGCCAAATGTCTTTAAATTCCTTAGAATTGGTAAAAACATTAAACGAATAACTGCGAGAAGGCAGTTGAGTGAAAATTTATGCTGTTACTACGCGAAGGCAGTAGCATCTACCTGTGATGCAGTACATTTAATACATCCAGTGTGTATCCAGTTATTGTGAACATTAAACCGTTTGATTCAACTTCGGTTCATCCTTTCGTTAGAAGTTGTTTACTTCCTGTAACCCCTACATATATATATATAGATAATTATCAAATATATTTATTTGATAACGGCCCTCTCTCTATAGCCGTTATAAAATAAAATTCTTACATATTCATGCTGCTTATTTTGTAATACAATTCTGTTAGCTCTTTTTTTCGTCGAGATTGTACGATGCAATTGCACATATAACAAAAGGCGAATCCGTCTACCGCATCATAATTATTTTCAATAAGTGCAAAACCGGAAACAGCTTTGGCTGCCGACCCTCCAGGTAGCTTTTTAAGTTTATCAGTCTTTGACAAGATAAGATTTTTATCATTCGCGTTTTCAAATTGATCTATAAATTCTCACCAATTTGAAGAATCGCCATAGAATTTATTTATAGTCAGTTTTTGGTAATTTTACTGATAAAGCATTTGAACTCCGATTCGGAACAAATTTAGAATTCTCTCCTTCGTTAGAAATGATCCTATTTAGAATTTTCAGATAAATTCTTTATCTGAACGACGGGTGTTTAGTGGCTTCTGGACTCGAATTCACGACTTGACGGAAACAATACCGACCGCGAGAGAAAACTTTGCGCTCGGATTTGCATTGTTACCAATAAGCTCCACATAAATATCATTCAATGTTATTTAATGGTAGTCCCTCTCCTTTTGTATTTCATGAATCAATGTATAAATAAGGTCAGGTTCTTAATATATGTATTTAAGGCAAAAAAGTGCAGAAAGGTACTTTTTTTTGTCCATAATATGATTCATAAATAATGATATTTAAATACTTAATATATGAGAAATAAACATTTACAACTAAACAATGGTGATGTATTACCATTGCAGATTTAACTGAAAACAGGCATTTTTATTTTTCCGAGTTAACAGTGAAAACACATTCATATGAATGCTTCAATTTCTAAAGTAATACACGTTAGTAACACATATAATATTGCAAAATAAACATTTTAAATAAATTTGCTAATAGAAAAAACATTTTTTTTCCAACTGGAGATTGTTTCTCCCCCTCTACTTAATTATGGATATCAAAACCTAAGAGTGTGTATGTATGTGTATCTAAGAGTGTGTGAGTATGTATGTACATATATATATATATGCACCGTTCATGTATCAGTTTTAAATATCATCATAGTTATAATGAGTTTAATGAACAATTAAGGAATAAGATCTGATTATAATAAAATACGAAATTATAGCATTGTTAATCAAAAAAATTTTTGAATTATTTACATATTAACTATACTGTGTTAGTTTTACGCAATATAATTTAAATTTCAAAAATATCTCTTTCAAAGTATGTAAAGTAATTTCAAAATTTATAATTTGAGTATTGACGATACACGTCGTCAAATGAAAAATTCATTCAAAAAACACGGAGTTCTACAAATGTGTTTGAAATGTATTTCAGTTATTGCAGAAATAAGCATCTAAGTCAAATTTTACGCAAAGAAAATAAAATTTTGTTGATAACCTTGTCCCAGTTTTTAACTGTACAAAACACAATTTTAATTTTATCAAAAGAGGTTTATCCAAATAAATGTCTTTTGATTTTGGCTAATTTGAAATCAATACCCCCCCCCCCCTTTTTTTTTTGTACTCAAACGCCAGAAAAACCAAATTAAACATAAACATATAATTGTTTAATTAAACTTACCTTTTAGCGAATAAAAATATCTTATACGTAAATTGGAATGTTTGTCTGCCCATTATGCAAATCCACATCGTCGATCGCATCGTTCTAAAACTTTTTAGTAAACTTTGCTGATGCGTAAAAGAAGCCGTAAGTATACACTGCATAAAAAAAAGTAGGACACATAACTTCTTGAAATTTTTGACGTCCTTTATTGGTTGGAATTGTTTGTTTTGGAATTTACTTAAGAAACTAGGCCTTTCCACACAATTGCACTTTATTCGTTGCGCTAAACAATTATACGTAAATGTCTGACAGTAAAAGAAAGTAGGACACCTGTACTATATAACACATCGATCAATAACTCCCGAGACTAACCCAGAGATGGCACTCGTAGTAAACCAGTAACCAGGTCTTTCTAGAGTACTAACCTTTGCTTGAAACGTGTCAAAATTTTAAGTCGATCGGACCAGGAAAAAGGTTTTTTGAAGTGAAGTGAAAAAGGTTTTTTCCAAGTGGGTGCCGCGATTGCTTTCGATGGAACAAAAACAGCAACGAGTCGATGATTCAGAAAGCTGTTTATCGCTATTTACTCGCAACAAAAAAGATTTCTTGCGAAAAAAAAAAAAAAGATTTGGAAAAGCGTTGGAACGATTGTATCACCCTAAAAGGTGATTAACAAAAGGTGTTATGTTGATGAACAAAAAAAAATTTTGCAAAAAAAATGTTGTTTTCAATTTTAGACTCGGGAGTTATTGATCGATATGTTATATATATATATTATTATTTTTACAGTAAAAAGAGGAGTACCTTTATCGGAATTTCAGAAAGATCTAGCTATAGGTAATATAAATGAAGAAAAAAAACATCAGAAACATAGCCAATAAGCTTAACATTAGTCGTAATTCTACCTCAAGCTTTTTGAGAAAGCTCCAATACTCATGAAACTAAAATGAAGATCCAGGGGCCAGAAAACTCACTCATTGTGATGAAAGATTAATCCGCTGACAGCTAAAACAGAAAGGCTCAACTATCTCAAAGGTCAGAACATAAGCCGGTCTAACATGTGCCAATGTAAAATGTTACTAATTATATAAAGAGTCTAAAATGTTATAGATTTCAAAAAAGAAAACACCATCCAAAATGGACAAAAATTCTCACAGATGACCGACTGCTTTGAGCAAAACATCATGTCATGAAGAAATGAATGGATTTGTTATTCCCTCAGATGAAAAAAGTTCAATTTGGATGGCCATGATGGGTACCGATATTACTGACATTGTTTCAAGTACAAATAAAGCTCCCATCTTAATACAATAGAAAACATCTGGGCATTAATTGTACGACGAATTTATGATGGTGGAAAACAATGACTGTATTAATGATCTTCAAAATGCTCTTAATCATGTTAGGGACAGTATATGAGGTGTGGATATTAAATAACGAGACTGACGCTGTAAAACATTTTATATTGCTGCCATACATATACACCCCTCCTCTATCCCTATAACACTCCATGCGAATCTCCATTGTTCGAAACAGTGCTGGATGTCTTCTATCAGCTTCTTCAGGACGCGTGCCACTTTCTCTTTCACAGCTTCAAAGACTCAAATCTCGTCCATTTGATGCGGATTTCACCTTAGGAAACAGATAAAAGTCACAGGCACAAGATACGGCGAATAAGGCGGTTGGTATTTGCCGAAAGGATCCTTTGTCAATTTCTAGCCTCAGCAATCGTACGAATACTCAACCGACGGTCAGATTGAACCAGATTACCGATTTTTTCCGACATTGTCATCCGCTTTGATGTGGAAGGGCGAGCCGGGCACGAATCATCTCCAGCGTTTTCTTGGCCATCTTGAAAACGCTTAAACCACTTAAAAGCACGCGAACGCTATAAACATTCGTTGCCGTACACTTCTTTCAATAAATTATACGTTTCAGTAGCGGATTTTTCCAAGTGAAATTTCACTGCTCACGTATCGTTTTCCCGACAAAACGAAAAATACATTTAATGCGAACGAAGACTATGGCTATACAAATTGGTTTACAGAAACGAGAAGCACTGCATTCGAAAGAGGAGGCTTCACGATAAAACAGCTATCAGTCGCTAGAGTTTGGCGCATGCATACTGCTTCTGTAGCAGCGTCAGTCTCGTTATTTATATACGCACCTCGTATGTCAAACTTGCATTCAGTCTTAGTATATACACTGGTGTAAGAAATTAAGAGAATTTTCATATTTTATCTACGATCTCCAGAACTACTGGACAGATTTTAATAAAATTTGGTGTGAATATGGGTTGATATAATACAAACAAAGTAAACATTCAACAGTTATAATAGACACACATGTTTGTGCGTAACACTCATGGGAGTCTGAAGATCTGAAACAGCGGTTGCAGAATACACAAAAGAAATGGGTTAATAAGGGGTATGGTCCCCTCTTACAGATATATAGGCCTTGTAACGTGATTTTATGAGTTCCTGTGACAATTGGTCTCCCTCGTTCAGCAATGCTGTTTTCAGGTCTTGGATGGTTTTCGGAAGGGGCTTGCGAATTGCAATTGCCCTCCCCAGAGCGTCCCAGACATGCTCTATGGGATTGAGGTCTGGAGACGTGGCTGGCTAATCCATCCGGCTAATATCCTCACTCTCGAGAAATTCGTCCACGTCTTTGACAGAGGCTCTGTGACTGGTGTGAGGTATAGGGATGAGGTCTTGGAGGCCTATGTTCGCCTTTTCCGGGGTGCAGTGAGCCCCGAGTTCATCTTAATGGACGATAACGCGAGGCCACATAGAGTTCTTCTGGTCGACGAATTTCTTGAGAGTGAGGATATTCGCCGGATGGAGATTAGCCAGCCACGTCTCCAGACCTCAATCCTATAGAGCATGTCTGGGACGCTCTGGGGAGGGCAATTGCAATTCGCAAGCCCCTTCCGAAAATCATCCAAGACCTGAAAACAGCATTGCTGAACGAGGGAGACCAATTGTCACAGGAACTCATAAACTCTCTTATTTCCAACATAAAATCACGTTACAAGGCCTATATATCTATAAGAGGGGACCATACCCCTATTAATCCATTTCTTTTGTGTATTCTGCAACCGCTATTTCAGACTCCCATGAGTGTTACGCACAAGCATGTGTGTCTATTATAATTGTTGAATGCTTATTTTGTTTGTATTATATCAACCTATGTTCCACCAAATTTTATTAAAATCTGTCCAGTAGTTCTGGAGATCGTAGATAAAATATGAAAATTCTCTCAATTTTTTACACTAGTGTATGTATATATATGGTGAAATTATAAAAGATAAGCGGAAAAAAACATCCTTCTAATATTAATTTTTTTTTTTTAGAACAGGAGAAGTATCCTTTTTTTACCTTCTTCAAATAGAAGAAAATGATAATTTGATATATAATATTTTGATCTTATATTCAATTTAAATTATTTTAGATTTCTGACAAAATTTTCAAGACGAAAAAAATAAGTTTTTTTTTTTTTTTTTTGAAAAACACAAGTGTCCTACACTTTTTTTTACGCAGAGTATTCTCTCAATTTTTTAAATTTTTTTTATTGAAACTTTACCGATAACCTTTTCACCATTAATAGATATCGCTAATTTCGATTTATTTAAAAACTTTTTTTTTAATTTAATTTCTTAAATTTTTTAACATAATTTTCTTTCTTGTTTTTAAGAGTTATCTTATTGTTGAAGCGATATTTCTGCATACTTTACAGGCTAGCTACACACGCCTCCTAGGACTTACGTGATCTTAACGACTTGCCACAATTTCTTCGAATCTTTTCAAAGTCCAAACCTAACCTCGGGGACTCTGCACAACAATTCTTGCACCATTGGGTGAGGAAATCGGCCAATTTTTGAAAAAGGCACTGAAAAGCGTCAATTTCGGATTTTTTTAAAAAATATTTTAAATCATTTCATTCAGAAACCTATCGATCGAAATGAAACGGTATTTTTCCAGTAAATAGAATGAACATTTGGCTCCTTTTAAGAAAGAACAGGGGGAAATATTAACTAGTAGGACTTAATACAAAATTTCAACTGCACAACTAGAGAGAGAATTTACTTTTTTCTCTTCACTATTGTATAAGATTTCAGCACCGCAAAGCATAGTTTTGGCACATAGTAATGTCACGATCCATGTGTCTTTGTGATTATATTCATTCATTCATCGTTCCTAAAATACATTTTTAAAATTTGTATTGAAATGCATTAATTACGAAGTGTTATTACTCAGTAAGAATATTTTAAGCTTGGTTACTGGACTTATAAGTCTTGAAATTCACCCGTGCGAAGAAATTAAATGTAACGCTCATTAATATTGAATTTTAATTTCGGTTAAGCGTAATTTAACATTTCACTGTTATATATATATAGCTACAGCTTCACTAAAATTTTTAGTAAGTATTATTTTATGAACTCCAATTTTCGTTGAAAAACTTTTTTTTTAATTACGAAAACTTAAAAAATGTCTAAATGATAAACTGCAGGGTCTCTTTACTCCCATTTGTTCTAAATTTGTATCTTTCACTTTGGAATGTTTTCACCAAATTATTCTTTTCCTTGGAAGCTAATTTGTGTTTAACTTAAATTTTTAATTAAAATCGGTCCACATTATAAAAATCCCCCCCCCCCAAACAAGATTGTTATATTTCTCAATTCACACGAAAGAAGGACGGATATGCCAGCTAGACAGCAATAAAATTGATTTTTTGCGATTCTAATCTTACTTTTCGTTGAGGATGCAATTATTCAAATGCAAACACAGTGTACTGCTGCAAAGTGAGGATTATTTTCCATGATACAGTTTAAATGGCTGAACGATGATAAATAGTAGATAGAGAGTAAGCAGTAGCGTGCTGTGTCAGACGCTACTGATATAGAAGCAGGACAATCAAAGACGTCACGTTTTTCCTCGGTGTTGATCTTTTGGTAAATTCTCGATCATGGAAAACAATTCTAAAAAAGCCAAATAGTTGTCCGGAGACATGTGGGCCTAGTCATCCAAGGGTTAATACACTCTCTAATGATTGTACATTGCTACACATGTCAAGAGAAATCGACAAGCGACCTCGTCGCACGTAGAAACAAGACAAGGGTTATTGGCAACGAACCTCTGTCAAGTGTCGAAAACGGCACTCGAGGTGGCAATCCCTGTCAACACCATACCGTTGAGAGGAATTGCAATCTCGGCAGATTTCACGTGCATCAGCCGCGGTATACGGCTGGTCTATACTGGCATCAGAATTGAACTCATGACTCGTGGGAAACAACGCTGGCAGTGACCATGACCACTAGATTACTCGCAGGTACATTAATCTCAGAGACACTTGGTAAGGCAATATTTGTCAATTACTTCGTACCTAATATTACACATGAATGAATACAGTTCGGTTTGGTTTTATTAATGTCGCAGTAGAAGCAGCAAGAGGGCTATTGGCAGAATACCCAAGGGGACAGAACGTACCCAAAGGGTTTAGAGCAGCAAACCGGCCCCTCGGGAGACAATCAGCCCCGTACTTAGCATTTATTGACAAAATAACATAAGATTTTACATAATTTCGAAATCAAGGTTAAATAAAGTATACAATGTTTTTACACAGCAGAAAATGTACATGATAAAAACATAAGAAGAAAAAAACTAACAGTTGGAATTTTCTTTCAGAAATAAGATGCATGACAGGTTAAATGGCACAATACAAAAACGTCCACCAATTCGTAAATAAAAAGGAAGTATTAGGCAAAGGTATGGACATATATACAAGGTATACAATTATAGCTACATAATAAGGAAAGATTAAAATTTTAAGACATATAATAAAAATTTAAAAGAATTAAAAAATTTGTTGGGTAATTTTACGAGCCGTAAGAATACAGTATTTAAGCTTAGAATGCAAGTAGAGATTTTCACTCAAGGATTTCAGCCAAATAGGTTTCGCTTCAACAACAGGTCATTTTAAATGAAAATCTCTGGTAAAAGGGCAAGAGAGAAAAATGTAGTAATCAGCATCTCCAACAGAGCCACAAAGACATAAATTTATATTTTTTTAAAATTGAAACGGTTTGAATAAGAAATGAAGGGACTATGATCAGTTAAGAAGCGCATAATAAAACTAGAATTCGTATAAAAACTCAAATTTGGCCTAGGAATATATGACTGAACCCGAATACCAGTATTACAAGTTGACCACCAGACCTCCCAGTCAGAAAGAAGTTTATTTTTTAAAATCATAACTATATGAGACCTAAGGACAGGGACATTAATTTTCTTACCATAAGTGACAGGGAGCTTTGCAAAGAAATCCGTGATTTCGTTATATTAACCTCCGATGAGGGCCCGAAACCCAGTGTAAGTTGTAAAAAAATCAGAATAAGTTGCTAATTTTTCTTTAATAGTATTAATAAATGCCGATTTATTTCTGGTACTCTGCACGATGAACAGCTCTAAATAAGATAATTGAGTCGAATGGGATATTATTAATCAGGTAAAAAAGTTTTTTTTTTACGTCGCTCTAGAGGCAACACGAGGGCTATTGGCGACGTAATTACCTCGGTCAAGTGACGAGGACGACACCAGAGCTAGCACCCCACTCCTTCCTAACTTTCCCACCACGCCCACGGGAGGATTTTGGGTCTCGACAGATTTAACGTGCATCATCCCCGGCTACACGGTGGGTCCTTAGCGGCTGAGGATCGAAACCGCGACTGAACGAAAACAGCCGGCCACGAATCCGAAGCCTTAACCACTAGGCTACCGTGGCCACAATCAGGTGAAAAAAGTTGGAATTATGTTGCTTCAAAATTTGATATTTAAGAAAATAAAATTTTAGTTAAAGATTAATAGGGGGAACCCCGGCAATCATCTGCAAAGCAGTAGTGGGAGATGTCCTATAGGCCTTGGTAATTTTTAAAAGGTAAATTTTCTGAATGGAATGTAAATTGATAATTTGAGAAGAATTTAGATCACCACCCCAAACCTCCGTACCATACACAATAATAGGTTCTATAACACATAAGTACCTTAATTTATAATTTTTGGAATTGAAATCACCGAATGAACCCTATTAAAATTGAATGAGAGATTATACAATTTTTTCTTTAAGATAGTCAATGTGGGGTTTCAGGAGAGCAGGCAGTGAATCAGAATACCTAAATATTTATAAAATTTACAAATTTTTATGAAGGTATTCTTTAGTTTAAAAATCGAGTTTCGACTGAAGGCGCTGCCACCACGAACTCCCTTGTTGTGAATTGACGGGCATCTAAATACAACTGAAGTGGTTTTCTCAATCGAGAACTCCAGCCTTATCTGTGCCAGATGTTCAGCAATAAGACCAATTAAAATATTGGAATTATGCCCTAGGTCTCTTCTCGAATTTCCTATGGAAATAACCGCCAGGTCATCTGCAAAAGTTGAACTAAAAAGTTTTCGCATTTAATATTCAAAATAGAATTAAAATGTAAGTTCCACAGGGCGGGTGCAAGTACCGAACAATGAGGACAGCCTTGGGTAATTAGATGCTTTATTGTAAGATTGTTATTAGAAAAAATAATATGTCGATTTTTTTCGAAGAGTATATTAACTTTAGAAAACAGATTGGAAAATGAAGATTTCTTAAACTTCATTTTTAATACATAGAACAATTTCATTTGACAATATATAGAACAGATCAATCTATATATTGTCAAATGCACCCTGAATTTCGATAAAAGTAACAGCAACATGTTCTGAAGATCTTTAGCTGGAAAATTGCGTCGTCACAGCCAAAATTTTCTTTGAAACCAAATTGGAGTGGATGAACAATATTGTTTTGATGAATCCAGAAATTTAATCTATTGACAAAAACACGCTCAACAATTTTCCCTAAGGTAGGTAACAAACAGATCAATCTGTACGATTTAACGAATAACGGGTCCTTACCAGATTTAAAGAGTTTCAATTAAGAGTCTTTTAAATTATTTGGGAAAATTGCACTAAAAGGTTAGGGAAATTAGAAAAAATAAATATTCTACCAAATTCCATTGTCCAAAAATTCAAGGCCGTGAGGGCTATTAGCGACGAATCTCGTAATTCTGAACCTCGGTCAAGTGACGCAGACAACTCCCTTTCCAAACTTCCACACCACGCCATTGGGAGAACTTTGAGTATTGACAGATTTAACGTGCATCAGCCCCGGCTACATGGCGAGTCTCTTGTAGCAACAAGGCTAGAACCCACGAATCGACGAAAACCACTGACCGCCACATGAAAGAATACGCATTCGTGCCATGTATTTGTGTTCCATAAATCATCCAATCTCGAGGGTCAAGAATAAAGTGATGTTGTGAACATATTAATAAGATTATTTAAGATAGATGCAAAGTCTAGTTCATGGAAGAGTCCGGATTTGTTCTGGAATCAAATGACAATTCTATAAAAGAACATAATCAAGCCAATAATATTATTGAGCATTACACATTCAAGGTGTTTGCGTGGTCGCGGTAGCCTAATGGTCATAGTTTCAGACTCGTGGCCGGCGGTTTTCATTAAGTCGCAGGTTCGAGCCTTGGCCACTAAAGACCCGCCGTGTAGCAGGGGCTGATGCACGTTAAATCTGTCGGGGCCCAAAGTCCTCCCGTTGGTTTAGTTTTTATTAACGTCGCACTAGAAGCAACACGAGGGTTTTTGGCGACGGACCTCGTAATTTTGAACCTCGGTCAAATGACGAGGACGATACCCCCCTCTCCTAACATCCAAACCACACCAAAAGTCCTCCCGTTGGAGTGGTGTGGAAGTTAGGAGAGGCGGTGCCAGTTCAGTTGTCGTCCTCGTCATTTGACCGAGGTTCAAAATTACGATGTCCGTCACCAATAGCCCTCGTCTTGCTTCTAGTGCGACGTTAATAAAACTAAACTCAAGGTGTTTGCGTCATGGTTTGAACTGGAATTTCTATGAAGTATTGCACCAAGATGCACATCTTTAAAGGTAGTTCTGTGACTACTGTACAGTATCGGAAATAAGTCCTAATTCGTCTCTGTACTATTGAGGTACTCTACGCTGCAATAATTGATTTCGATTTCTTCTTCGTGTATGACAATGTCCATTCACATCGCTGACGAGTACCTAGAGTGAGGGCATTTATCAAATGGGGAGGCCCCCACCATAGCCTTACTGAAAATCTTTGGATGTACTATCTCAGCACGTTTACTTTCCAGCTAGTCTCAGAGTTGCGTGATGGAGAAATGGCCAATGCCAACATCTACAATCGTTGATAACCTCAATGAAATCACAATTGCAAAGCAATAAGTGCAGAGGTCCGGAGTGTTCACATACTTTATCAATTGTTTTTTTTTTTTTTTTTTTTTGGTTTGTTTGTTTTGTTTTTCTTTAAACATGATTTTGTTAATGATGCAACTGTAAAGACATATAACTTGCAAAAATTTCATATTTTTCGTCTCTGTATGAAATTCTTAAATGTGTATTTATTTTCATATGCAATTTCGTGTAAATCAAAGCTTTATTTACCATTTTTGTTGATTTTACCAGCGTATGTTTTAATTTTTGGAAGATAACACATCAATCAATAACTCCCGAGACTAACCCAGAGATGGCGCTCGTAGTAAACCAGTAACCAGGTCTTTCTAGAGTACTAACCTTTGCTTGAAACGTGTCAAAATTTTAAGTCGATCGGACCAGAAACAGCTGAGTTATCGAGGTTGGAGTAAAGTCGTTTTGTAGTTTGTTTAAAAAATGGAAAAAACCGAGTTTCGTGTTCTGATAAAACATTGTTTTTTAATGGGTAAAAACACCGTGCAAGCGAAACAATGGATTGAAAAATGTTACCCGGACTCTTGTCCATCAAAAGCAACGATTTGTCGGTGGTTTGCCGAGTTTAAACGTGGTCGTACCGACACAAATGACGCGGAACGCTCGGGTAGACCTGTGGAAGCCGTTACACCGGAAAATGTGAGTGAAGTGACAAAAATTATAATGAAAGATCGTAAAGTGAAGCTCCGTGAGATTGCTGAGATGACACAGATATCATATGGAAGTGTATTTACTGAAAAAGGTTTTTTGAAGTGAAGTGAAAAAGGTTTTTTCCAAGTGGGTGCCGCGATTGCTTTCCATGGAACAAAAACAGCAACGAGTCGATGATTCAGAAAGCTGTTTATCGCTATTTACTCGCAACAAAAAAGATTTCTTTGCGGAAAAAAAAAAAAAAAAAAAAAGATTTGGAAAAGCGTTGGAACGATTGTATCACCCTAAAAGGTGATTAACAAAAGGTGTTATGTTGATGAATAAAAAAAAAATTTTGCAAAAAAAATGTTGTTTTCAATGTTAGTCTCGGGAGTTATTGATTGATGTGTTAGTGTTAAATACATGAGAGAAAATTCAACAAAAAAAGACAGTTAAAAGTAAAGACAGGGAAAAAAAAAAAAAAGCAACACGGGGCTATTGGCAAGGACCTAATGTAATTTTGAACCTCGGTTAAGTGACGAGGACGACACCTGAGCAGGCCTCTCCCTCTTATAACTTCCACACCACGCAATTGGGAGGACTTTGAGCATCCACAGATTTTACGTGCATCAGTCTCGGCTGCACTTCGGATCTTTGTAGTAACAAGACTCGAACCGACAACCGCGACCAAGACCAAAAGGCTACCACGGCCAAGAAATTTATTGAATTAAAAAAAAAATTCGCTTAAAAATGCACTTAAAGCAAAGCGTGCTTTTGGCACATACAAGTCGACTGCAGGTGCAAACACGCGCACCGCTGCGGTCGGAGGGTTTTCCCTATAATGTAAAAAAGAACATTATAGGGAAATTGCGGTCTCAGAGACCACGCTTTTAAAAAAAATTGTTTAATTATATCATTTAAGATGTTTTTTGAACTTTAAACTTTAAGAAAATTTTACCAGAGCTTTAGATTTTTCGATAAAAATCACATGCTGCAGTAAATTTAAAAAATAATAAAATCGAATCTATTATGCATTAATTATTGTTTCAATTATTTAATATATAAAGCAAATTTCATTTGAAGAAAATTCAACATAGGACAATACAGAACACTTTTGATAGTACCTGAGCTATTAGTATTTCTGGGAAAAACAAGAAATTTAGAGCTCGTTTTCTTTATCACTTCATTGCATAACTTTAGCATGCATTCCAAACAAACAGGGTTTGGGCAAGATAAATATAAACATGCTGTTTCTCTTTTCTTGTTTTGTGGAACAAACGACACGTTTTCCTGGATTACAATTTTGTTTCTTCTCTGTACTGCTCTACATTATAAGATTGTTTCTTGGATTTTTAACTCAAGTATGTAGTAGTGGCAGGATTAAATCTCGCGCTAATGCTTTCAAAAACACCATCCTGGTCATGACAAAGTTTGGGGAATAGCCTTTGTACAAAATGTATGGATTTACTGTACTAATATCTACTAACCCGGTACCTAACCATTTTATTCATTTTTTCCGCAATAGTATTTCACAGAATTACTTATTGCTTCTGATTCAGAGAGATCATTGTCATTTGAAGAAATTTCCGAGCCTGTAGTTTAGTTTTTTATTAAAGTCGCACTAAAAGCAACACGTGGGCTATTGGCGACGAATCTCGTAATTTTGAACCTCGGTCAAGTGACGAGGACGATACCTGAGTTGGCACCCCACACCAAGGGAGGACTTTGGGCCCCGACAGAATTAACGTGCATCAGCCCCGGCTACACGACCTGTCTCGAACCCGCGACTGAATAAAAACTGCCGGCCACGAGTCCGAAACCATGACCACTAGGCTACCACGGCCATTTCCGAGTCTATAGAGTGGGAACTTTCACACACAAAATTTTCTTCACAGTCATCATCTTCACTAAAATCACTTCCACCTGGAATCTTTTGCAACCATTCTACATACCATGGATCAGATTGATACATCAATCTCTTTGGATCTAACTTCACAGCCATGTGTACTATTATTGAAAATTGTTACACTGAAAGGGATATGCAGTCTCACAGACAGCTCTAGGAGAATGTGATGGAATTTCAACCAGATGCACATGCCTAAACATTGGGATAAGAAGGGATGAGGTTCAAGGTCATAAAACAGGAAGCTAGAGGAACAATCAATTCTACCGAACTGAGTACGCCATAGGGATGATGGGAGGAACATATTGAGAACTTCTGTGAGACCCCATGTTCCATTACAGGTTAATAATGATATGTAGAGAATATATAGAGAGAGGTTTAACACTTTATATTTTTAAAAAATTGTAATATAAATATGTGAGAGAGTGACTGTGAAGTTTTAAAGCGCAAGAGCCATGGTAGGCTATGCTGCACCATGTAATATAAATATATAAAATATTAAGTATACATTTAATTATACCAGTACTCCTCTAACCTGGTATTTTGCCGTCCGGGACTGCCTTTATATGTTTGACACTTCATTTGCAAGTACCGTATTAAATTTTATACAATGCATAGTTTTTGCTGTTTATATGCATTATGTCTAGTGATTTTTAAGATATCCAGGGGTGCGATGGATCAATATTTATCGGTTTATTGATTACTGCATAGTGTGTATACATATATATATATATACACTCTATAAAAAAAAACCGATGCACCAAGGAGGAATTTGCAGACAGGAAAATTATGTACAGAATAGAAAATGATTAAAATTCGGAAAAAATTGAATGATTTATTTCAGAGCTGCATAGTAACATGCTCAATAAGATATTGACCCACCTCTAGCCTGGATGCAAGCTGGCCACACGAAGTGACATAGAGTGATAAAGCTCCCTGATGGTCTCCTGCTCTATTTCTTGCCAAATTTGCTCCAATTGTCGGACTAGGTCATCAACATTCCTTAATAGATGCAATCGCCTTCTCATCATATCCCAGACATGCTCGACAAGAGAGATCTGGCTGGCCAAGGAAGTGTTTGACAAGCTATAAGACAGTTCATAGCAACACCTGCCATATGTGGTCAGGCATTATCTTTCTGAAAAATATGGCCAGAGTACTGCAAAAGGAACGGTAGCAAAACAGGTCTCAGAATATCGTCGACGTACCACTGTGCTGTAAGTGCGCCTCTAATGACGACCAAAGAGGATCGGCTATCAAGCGAAATCGCACCCCAGACCACCACTCCTAGTTAAGGGCCTGTGTGGCAGGCAATAGTAAAAGCAGGATGGGCACGATGCCCTGGGCGTCTCCAGACGTCTTTGACGACACAGTTGGAAGCAGGATTCATCGCAAAACACTATACGCCTCCAGTCAGCATCATTCCGACCTGATCAAGCCAAGCACCACTGCAATCTTGCTTGACAGTATGCAAGCGTGAATGGCAGGTGGTGTAGCGGTCAGTATGAGGGTAGATTTCGCTCTATCAGCCGTTTGTGAATGGTCATGGTCGTGTGCAGGTCACACGTCTGATGGTTGATAACGACGAATCAGGCGCTGTGACAGCTGATCTGACAATCACTCTGTTCTCCTGATCCGCCGTGGCCCTAGGTCGACCACTACCATCAGGATGCTGAAATCTGCCATTGCCCACCCATTCTTGGCAGCATCTTCTAATCACTTCGACCCATGTGACGAACGATTCTCGAATTGCCCAACCTAACTCTTTCAAACTATGACAATTGCTCGTAATGAGCTTGAATCTTAAATCGCAATGCAACAGAAAATTTGACCATTTGATTGAGAATCACTTCTTATACACACTTGCTGAGTGCATGCATATGAAATTTCATTACAATCGGGCTACTCCTTCTTAGTGTTTCTAATTTTTTTTGTTATTGTGTGTGTATATATATACAGTTCTTAAATGCTCTGAAACTGAAATCTTTTCACACTATACTTAATATAATCACAGGTATTCACATCATTAATCACTGGCAACATCACAATTTTTAGGAGATTCTAATTTCAAGGAATTCATGAGAATTTTTGCACTTCATATCTTTATCACTTGCACACATATATGTCATAAGATACATGACATTCTTTTATCTATTAAAATTCGAAATTTGAATCTGGTTTCAAGAGACTTCTAAATGAGATTCACTAGCAAAAAGATTGAACAGGTCAAATCTACAAATATCTTATACGTATGAATAATTTCTTATCATAAACCAGTAAGAATTTTTTTTTTTTAAAAAAAATTGAATTTATGATTAAAAAAAACATTGAATAAATATAATTACAAAAAAATTTTCTTAAAAAACAATCCTTTATGAACTTTAACTCCCTCCCCCTAAATCTCATCAGAAGAAAAAAACTTTTTTTTAGAGATCAGACATAATTCTACAGTAAATTTAAATTACTCATTCATTCTCCAAAACTACTCAAAAGTCTACACATTTAAGAGCGATTTCGGTGAATTAAAAAATTCTGAATAACACCCATAGATGGCGCTGAGTATTCCGAGGTATTTGGCATGTTTTGTTGGCTGGAATATCCAGCTCGAGCGATAAATGAGTCTGCCTAGAAGTATTCAATATGAAGTACAAAGGTCAATTGGAGTAATGGGGAGGGGGAAACATTATGGAGTTTCACAGTTGTAAAATTGAAAGAGCCAAAGATTTATTTTGTCTATTACTTGAGTTATGTCTCTCTCTTTCTTTCTCTCTCTCTCTTTTTAAGGGGATGTGAGCGTATGAATTTAAAGTTTATTTTCTCTTAGTATGAAAAGCGCTTAAGATTAAATATGTAAACTTTATTTATTTTATAAGGAAAAATAATAATAGTAAAAAATAACAAGAAATAAATAATGGAGGAAAAATTATAGTGAATAAAAATGTAAAACAATAAAAAGAATGAGAAGAGCTGTCAGACAATTATCAGAGATAGCACTCTGAAATGTTGCCCTGTAATATTTTCGAAGATATTCAAATTTAATTTATAAAAGCAATCAATAAAATGATTATTATTTAACAGCTTACATAAATACATTTAATCAGTATAAATGTTGCAAAACAAAATTTGAATATTATTTTATCATGTCAAAACAAAACTAACTGTATACTTAAATTTTATTTCTACTAAATAGACATATTGCGATTGAACTATGTATTCTATTAATCATAATTGTCCTTCGAAATTAAACTTACTTAAACCTTATGGGTAACTCCTCATTTTTGCAGAAATTCAAGCTGAAATGAAGTATAAGTAATTGAGGAAAAACCGTAGATCTTTTTCTGTCGTATTTAATTATAAAAAAGCTCTTCCCCCCCACACAAAAATTGTTCAGTATAAATTTTTATAGTTCACTTATTTTCGTTTTATTGCCTAAATAGTTAAATTTGGAAAATATATATTATTATCATAATATATTTATTAAAAAAACAAATTCCGTACAGTAAAGGGAAGCTTGCATCTATTTCAGGTTTGAAACTTTTATCTTTTGTTTTGTTTTTAACTTTTCAGGTTTCTTTTTATATTAAAATATAAAAATATTTCTTTCCATATGCTACGAACAGCACTTTCTGAGTAAGACCACAGTACCAGAGAAAGTTCGTTTAGAATTTTAAACAAATACTTTTTTTTTTATTGATGCCTGTTTCCAAAGAATAAGCAAATATTACTGATGTAAATAAGAAATTAATAATCCTTAATTCATTAAATACTTTGATTGATTTTTTGCTTATTAACACCAGGGCTGTGAGCGATGGACCTCGCAATTTTAAACCTCGGTCAAGTGACGAGGATGACATTTGAGTTGTCATTCCTCTCTCCAAACTTCCTTCTAATCCTTTATTTTTTGTTATTGATTCAGAACACATATTCAAATACATCCATAACAATTGGATTAAACAAAAACATGCAGGGCAATGTTTTTATTTTCCAGATTTGAAGGTCATAATAAGTTTCCATTATTAGAAGCAAATTTCTCTACACTTAAGTGTGTAACGATATGATATCGAAAATAATAATTTTGTAAAGTTTGCTTATGGTTTAATTTTAAAAGCTTTGTGTCCTTCAAATCTTGAAAAACAAAATGTGAAACTTGTGCTTAAGATATTCAATAACTTTGTTATTCAAGGGCTTCAACAATTAGGAGAGCAACATAAGCTAATAAGTTATGAAACAACATCAAATTTTATTTCTTTAATTTGTAGATGGTGGAAAATTGTTAATGTTAAGATAATTGTAAATGGACAACATCTGATGATCCTTATCAACAAACGATTACTTTATCACCAGATAACAAAGGATGTGAATTCTTATACAAAATTTTATTTGCTTAGTTTCATGGAAGGAAAAAAAATTGTACTATTGGAATCCTAATTAAAGAAACACGTCTTGCTTTTATTCATGCAACATATGCTTTACTTGAAATGTCAAAATATTGTATATAAATGAATTAAAATTTTAATATTTTCTTCATGGGAATCCAAGCAGATGCAGAAAGTAGTTTTGGGAAATATAAGATAATTTCAGGTTCTCAATATTCAATATCAGTTCGACAGCTTTATGAAGTGGAAGCTAAACTAAGAATGCAAAATTTTTTACCTCTAATTTTAATTTCGAACACTTTTGGCAGCTTAAGTTAAAAAACATTGATTTAGAATATTCGTGTTATGAAAGTCATTTAGATTCTTTAATATTACATGATTTTTTAATATAACACTTTCTGAAAAAGATATTTGCGATGCTGAACCTTATCTGCGTGTTTTAATATATTTAGCTGGTGTTTGTGCAAGAACAAAACTTAAAAAGTAAAAATGCGACCTTTGCTCCAAATCAATTATTCTCAATAAAATTTGAACAAAATTCTAACCATCATTTAATGTGTATCATAGACTGAGGAAGTTTATTGTGTCCTATCCCAGATATTGTCTCATCAGTATTCTACAACTATGTAACAGTTCAGAAACTTCTTTCAAAAGATTATAAAAATATGTTCCTTACACAAAATAATTAACGTCGAATTACCTCAGATATATCGATTATCTTGATAAATTCAAATGAATTTTTTATATGATAAACCTTGAACAATGATCATGCTTCTGAGCTAGTTTTAAAGCATATTATACACACTTCTACAAATGCATTATTAAATTACTACTGTAAGGAAAAATTTATATTAAAAAAGTTGAAACAAAGAAAAGAGAATCATATACTTTATTAGCTAAATAACTTGCTTTATTTTTTGTATGGACCAATTTTTGATGCATATATATATTTATTTTCATGTATTTATCTATAATTATATATCTATGATTTACCTAAAAATATTTTTTAAAATTTATTGAATGGCATTTTTTTTTTATTTTGTGATTGTGTTTGATACCAATAAAGTTATTGTTTTTAAATTTGTGTTGTATTTTTTGTTTTGAAAACTATTTCTAATGCATTACATAACTAATGTACGGGGGAAATGATATTAAAAAAGTTGAAACAAATAAAAGAAAACTACATACTTTATTAACTGAATAAATTACTTTATTTTTATGTATGGACCCATGTATATATATTTATTTTTATGTATGTATCTATACTTATATATGTATGATTTACTTAAAAGTATCTTTTAAAATTAATTTAATTGTAATTTTTTATTTTGCGATTGTGTATGATGCCAATAATATTATTGTTTTTAAATTTGTGTAGCATTCTTTGTTTTGAAAACTATTTTTTATTTTATTTCTCTTTTTGAAACTATTCTGAATAAAACTAAGAAAATAATAATAATAAAGAAATTAGCATAGTTTTATGTATAAATTAACAGTAAAATAGAGAAGATTAATTTTTTATTTTACTTTTTGTTTTCCTAAGAACAAAAAAATATAAAAGATTCTTATTTGTTGCAATGTAGCAAGTGTTTATGTTCATTGCAATACGTTTGAAGTAAATAATACATTGGTGATCACATACTTGCGATTATTATTTAAAAAAAATAAACTATATTTATACTTAAATGCTCTATGTACATGAAACACAATTTTTTGATTAATTTATTGATATTTTTTTATTTGCTGTATATGAATGTTTAGTTTAATTATAAAGAATGGAGTAAAGTATGTTAAAAAACGCATGGAAACAGTACCGTAGGCGCATATACGAGAGTTACCCAACTAGTTGTAACATCACTAATCAGCGCGAAGGCCTTCTAGTATTTAGGAGGTGTTGACAGCAGGCGGAAATTTGGAGCTTTTGGCGGAAAAGGGATATTTTCAAACAAAAAACTAATAATTCGAGATAAAAACCAACGTTTTTAAAAACAACTTTTTTTATATAATGATAAAGTATATTAATTACGATATATTAAATTCAAAACAAACACGTGATAAACACATAAAAAGTTTAATTATAATTTCAATTTAATCTATCCTTTATTGAATATTTTTTACTGAAAAATTTTACAACACATACAAGCCTTTCCTTATTAACTATTATTATAAATGTATGATTTACCTAAAAAAATTTGTACCAAGCTATCTATAGACAGTTCTTTCCCCCTTTTTTTTCTAGCAGACCCTTTTACAACTTTCCCTTGCCTTTTTTACGACTTTGCTTCTATTGTCCGTAATTGGGTGGGGATATTTTTCGCCAGCGTTATCAGTTGTGCGCGAATTCCTTATCATTGGCGACTCTCAAGAACAACCAAATTCGAAAAAATACTCCATTGGATGATTTTTCACTGTCTAAGATCGATTGGATTTTCTTGTTTTTCTTCGAATTTTTAGAATGAATCCGAAATTTCTCGCAGAAATAGAGATTGAGAATTTCATGAAAGATTTAGATGAAGAAAATTTTGTTGATAGAAACCCAAAAAAAATCTAATGGTGCCTTTGCTGAAAAGAAAAAGAAAATTAACCACTTCCAAGCAAAAAATTGTGGCAGATTACCACAAGCACATGGAATATGTTGATTTAGGAGACCGCAGGGCATTCACCTACACTTTTGCAAGACGAACTAGGAAATTGACAAAAAATTATTATTTAGCCTCATCCATGTTGTTGTGTTTCTGATATTTAAGTAGCGCCAAACTAAGTTAAAAACTCAATTCAAAAGAATTTAGAATGAATTTAATAACATCTCTGATAGGAAAATTAAATTATAAAATTGCAGAGCCTTCAGTAATAAAAAAATGAAGACAAATGATAGTAAATTTTCTCATTGGCCAATTGACGAAAAGAAAAGAAGAAAGTACACATAGTATGCGAAAAAGAATATACAAAAAAAAAAGAAAAGAAAAAGAACTATTATCTGTAAGGCATGCAGTTTGCCTCTTTGTATTGACCAGAACTGTTTCGAAGAATAACACACAATTTATTTAAAAATTTCTTAACACATAGAGCAATAAAAAAAAAACAAAAGACTAGAATAAAAAAGATTAAAACTGATACATTTTTAATAAAAAGAAAAGGAAAAAACAAAAAAAAAAATCTCTTTTAAAATCCTAAAATTTGAAAAAGTAGAATTCACTTCACATTTTTAAAACAGACATTTGAAAAGCATTGTTACAAGAACTTTTCAATTTAAGATATACGCTTCACTTGAATACAAAAAAGATATTTAAAAAAAACAAATTTTTACTTTTTTTTTCTTTAAAGATTCACAGAAATGTTTGATATAAAAAAAAAGTGTTACACATTATTTTCATTGGAATGCATGAATTAGCTGAAGGTTTTGCCTTAATTTGACGTACTTAAGATTTACTCAGCAGCTTTGAAACATGTTCAATTAAGTTAAAAGTTATTTCTTAAATCTCACTTTTGATAATATTTAATTACAAAAGGGCCACGCCAGCTGACGAGTGAGGTCGCAAACTCGTAGCAGGGATGGAATTGTGAGTTCGAATCCTGTTCAAATGAAAACCGGCTGTTAAGCCTGTCTAGATTCTAAGTCTTGATGTTGGTGTGGTGTGGAAGTTTGGTGAGTGGATGCTGTCCTCATTGCTTGACCATCGTTCAAATTTATGAAGTTCGACACCAGTAACCTTCCTAATGTTTCAAAATGCGATGATATTAAAATGCCAAATCAAAATATTTGGAGTACATTGATTTTTTTTTTTTTTTTTGTGCTTTAAAAGGGCGTTAATTTAAAAAATAAAATGTTTAGTAATAATGTTCAACATATTGTTCTTTAATTTTTCCTTCTTTTACATATTTCGTCGAATAATTTTGAAAACATGAGGTATTATTTTAATTAAATGGGGTCAATGTTGCATTTAAATAGGTAAGTTGCAAAAATAAGAGCACAGATAAAGTCTGCACACTAATCCATGAGATTACACACCTATATATATATATATATATATATAAGCAAGCACCGAATAAATTTACGAGTTTATGATTGAACTATCGCGTTCTCAAAGAGTATAGTCATGAGATTACAGAAGCTATTAATTTAATATTGTTTTAACGTACTTGCTTTTAGAAAATATCTTTAGTAATATGGTATAGCAGTCGCTTTCTTTGTTATTTGTTTTGTTTGAAAATGTTAATTTACGCATTACACGATTATAAGTTATGATAAATATACATTTGAAAGTTGGTAAGTCACTTAATTATAATGTTAACCAGGAATTCATAAAAATTTATTATATGATACGGCGCCAAATATTAGGATCTTTCTTTCTCGTCAATGCTTACTGACTAAAAATCTGCAACCCTTAATATCTCCCCTTTGTAACTAGAAAACTGTGGTGAACTCAAACTTCCTAGTGGGGGGAAGAAAATTTTCCCTCAATCCTAAAAGCGCCGAATGGAACGGATATTTTGACATAGAATCAGCCGAGTTCCAAAGGTTAAAATTGCGCAAGTGAAACAAGGAATTTTGGAAAGCCCTAATTCCAAAGTTAACAAAATTTTATTTTAAATGTATTTTACCGTCAATTATTGATGGATGAGCGCTTCGGAAGATGTCTTTCAGAGAGCCATCTGGAGTAGAAGCAATTAAAAATAAAAAAAGTGACTGACATTATTATCTGATAAAGTTTACATATTCTTGAACAGGATTCCATAAGAACTGTATGTGTTACTTATGTATAATTATACTAATATTCTATGGATTACTGCATAAAAAGAAATTATTTTGTTATCAAATGCATATAAAATTTTTAAAATATCAGTATAAAATGATTAAGATACATTGTCACACGGGCAGGCTTCAAGATTTTTTTAAGCTACATGTTCAATTCTTTTTCTTGTCAATCAATTATCTTTTCCCTTAATGTTCAAAAGATGCCTTTGAGAGAGCCATCTGAAGTAGAGGAAGCAATTAGAAGCAAAAAGTGATTGATATTATATTCCAATAAAATTTACATATTCTCGAAGCGGTTTTCATAAGAATGTGTATGAATTATGTATAAATGAAATTATTTTGATACCAAATGCAAAAATAGTATATATATATATATATATATTATTATTATTGTTATGTTATTATATAGAGGAGTAGAGTTATATAAGAAGGTTACATATATTATTATTATTGACATACATACATTATTATGGTTATACATATTATTATTATTATTATGCTATTATTATATACATATTATTATACATATATACATACATATATATATATATATATATATACTATTATCACAAATACACATTGTTTGGCGTAGCATAGCCATATTTGACTCTTGTGCCATAAACGTCTCTTGACTTCGAGGAAAAAATTACAAAATAGTATCATTTGGAGGAAAATGCAGCATAATGTAGGGAAATTTTGCAATATCCATATGACAACATTGAACAAAAGGCTCTTTTAAATATTTCTTTTATAAAATGTGGCTCCTAAAGATAGTGCAACTGGCATCCCTGTTATAAAAGATTGTGTTATTAACTTTGCCCTTAAAAGCAACACGATGAATATTGGCGACGCACCTCACAATTTTGAACCCCAGTCAAGGGACCAGGAGCACACTTGCGATCTGAAATTCTACTCTCCATACTTCTACACCACACCAACGGGATAATTTGGAGCCTCTTCAGATGTAACGTACATCAACTCCTCTAAATGGCGGTTTTCAACGAAATGAGGACTCGAATCCATGCCTCGATGAAAAAAGTGTCATGACCTTTCGGCTACAACGACCAGTAATTTATGTGAGCATATAATGAATAAGGAAGGAAATATCAGACAAATCGTGATATTTGAAAGATTTCTACAATTGAAAATTATGTATCTTTGCTTTTTTGAATTTAAGACATCATTTGCATTCTTAGAAAACTAATTTTCAATCTTTCAAATGCTCCAAATCAATCAGAATTTTTTTCTTTAATTTTTTTAAAATTTAAATAAAAAATACTTATATTTAGTTATAATATGAGGGGGGGGAGGAACCCTCTGATAAACCAAAAAAAAAAGTTCAATTTTGCTATGGTAATACTGTTTTATGACAGATAGCTGTTCTGTTAAATTCAACTGCAATAGATATTCGTTGAATTAATTATAAATCTGAGCTAATATGTGTAAACAGTGTTACCCTCAAACTATAGCGCCTCTTATGTTAAAAAGTTATTCGAGGACTTGATTAGGAAATTGAAAATATCCGATTTTAATTTTCAATAATAATGATAAAAAAGGCGAATGTTACCGATTACAAAGTGTGAAGTTCTACACTGATTAATATATTGCATAGATTAATTATTGATTAATTTTACGTGATTTGTTTTCGTACACCAGTTACATAAAAATAAGTTAAATGAAGCTCCCCCCCCCTGTTACTGAACGAATCATTTATGGTCAATGAAATATTTGTTATAGTAATCATTTGGTAAAAACTGATTGACAAAAAGGACGGTTAAAAATAGAGAAGAATCGCTGGGGTATCCAGGGGGTGCGTCAACCGTCTTCATCAAAGACGGTAAAATCCAAGGGAAATAAAAAGAGTACAAGGATGTCTTGGTGTTTTGTATTTGCCTAGAAAAGGCAAGTTTAAAGACTTAAATTTTGTGAGATGCTTAATTCGATTTGAAAAGTAATAATAAATAAATAAAATTAAGTTAAATAAAAAAAAGTAACTTTTGCTGGAATAAACAAATTAATTCAGTGCATCTTAGAGACTAAATTAAAATTTCACATTTTATGCTTCACGAAATAATAATTTGCATTTCGTTATATTTTTTAAAGGTTAAAGAAAATTTATATAACTTTTAATTTATTTCGGAAAAGTTCAATATTAATTTAATTCAGATTCTCTCTTCTGTGCTTTTACTTCACTAAATCAAAACTTATATTTTAAACATCTTTCCAATAATACAAATTTACCATTGCACACAAATAAATTTATATATGAACACACACAAAATATTCCCAAACCGGAGAGTTTATAAGTGGTTAGTTCGTAAGGTTCGCGTACACTTCTGTGAATCAAAAGGCTTTCTCCATTATTTACCATTAGTCACAATTTACATGTTGCTACAATTTCATTTCAGAAAGTAACTGTAAATGTTCGCCAAAATTAAGCATTCCTCGCCAAGAGTACGTACTACAGAAAAAAATATGCTGGCGCCATCTGTTGCAGATAGTCCGAAGTACGCCAATAATTAACAAAAATCCCTTTGAAACCTTAAAAAATTGATTAATAACGACATTAAACTATATTCTGGCTACGCTATTCGATAGAGAGAAGTGTATACTTCTAACTCATTCAATTCTGATTGAATCAATAATTTTTTTCTTGTAGAGAATGTGTTCGAACATTTCGTCTCCTATACTTTAACATAGAAAATTGAATATCCATTTTATATAAAGGCAAAATATTGCAAGTTTTCTTAAAAAAATCAAAATTCTAAGAACGCTATTTAATAAATAATTATATTTGTTATATCCATAGTAATTTATATCAGTATTGAAGTATTTTTTCTACCTGAAAATGTGTTCGAACTTTGAGCCCTATTCTTTAACATTAGCCGAGAACAGCCTTAAGTCCGAAATTCCTTCCTTGACACTGCATGATTCTTCTAACCATACAGATGTGAAGGATATTCAGATATTGGTTACATACCAAAATAACATTTCAAAATTGTGTTATAAAGCTGTCAGTTTTTCAGTATACATATTGGAATTGCAACTCTCCAGCTACAAAATTATTTAAGTATCTCTTGAATATTTTATTAAATTCCATGAAAATGGTAAAGTTAAAAAAAAAAAAATCTTAAAATTTTATAGAATTGTTATCAAGTATATATCAAAGAAGGGAACTTAAACAATATTCATCATTTGTGTAACTTTTTTAAAAATAAAACAACATTTTTACTATTTGTACTTTCATTAACAAACAAGAAAATCTTTAAAGACAAAAACAGTTGTTTTTACTCACCCCAGAATAAAAAGTTTAAGTTTTGAAAAAAGTTTTACCCTTGTTTTATGAAACATACAAGTATTTGAATTTTTCAAAAAACTGGAGTGTACGAAGGTTGTAGTATAAAAAAACTGTGAAAAACGAAATTTGAGTACCTAATGAAACTGTTTAAACTTGTGCAGGGTGTGTGCATGTGATTCATTTGTAAATTTGTTTAAATTTAACATTCCTTGAAAATGTGCAAGACTCTTGTATTATTCTTAAACCCATTTCTAGCCAATTTATTCTTAAGAAATAGTCAATGGAAAATGTTATTACAATTAAAACAGAAAAATTATATATAAAACAAAAAAAAAAAAAAAATGATGCAACTGAGAAAGTATTAAAAAAACTCAAATATTATGAAGCTGTTGAACTTTCTATTATGCACAAATGTGATTTAAACAACTTAAAATGATTTTTCAGCTAATTTTAAAATTTATTCATATCCATATCCCTAAATATTAACTTATAGTTGAAAATAATTTTTCAAAATTTTAAATGATATAAACTTCAAGAAAGAGTTTAAAGCAATACCTTTTCCTCAATAGTCAACAAAATCACCATATAACTATTTACTGATTATTTTAAAAAAGAATTCTTACACTTAATTTTTAATTCAAACAGTTCAAAATTACAGTTCATTAATTTAATGTAATATGATATTTAAATATTTAATTACATATTAAATTTTTAAAACATGTATCTATGTACTGGATTAAAACAGATTGTTTCAATTTCTTGAATGCGAGGAAGAAAAAACAGTTCAGATATTTGATGCAATAATATATGTTGTGACATAAGGCTATTCACAATTTCCTCTTTGCTAACCTTGGGGACTTTAATTGAGATTGATTGCATGAAATAAGCAATTTCTTCCCAACCCAAATGAAACGTGATTATGTTAATTAGAGGCAGATAGAAATAAAATGAAGTGAGATAGATATGACAGTATATAAGAAAAAGGAAATTTAGAGGATAGAGGACAAGAGCTGAGTGTATGCCTTACAAGCAATAGATGATACCAAGAGTTGTTACGGGCGATAGTGGTCGCAGAGGATTTGAAAGATCAAGATAACCTCAACAGGAGAGGTTTTGGAAGAAAGTATTAATTAAATCATAGTCAAATAGGTGGATTAATCCAAGGGGTCACTAAGAAGAGCAAATATTCTTTACAGATTATATTACAAAATTGCTAAATAAACAGTTGTGAGAGATTTCATAGGTGTATCCTTGAGTAGGTTATTGACTTTTAGATTCAGTAGTATTTGACTGAGTTATGGCACAGAAGTCGGGTTAGAAGAAGTGATTCGCCACAATGTGTTCATGATTTTGATAAAAGCTTTTTAACCAGAACTAAATTTCAATTTTTGTTTTCATGTATAAAGCCCAATTACTTTGTTAATAACTATTAAGCAGCAATAAATATATAAATATATTAAACTGGGTAACTTTATTTAAAATACATTAATTAGTTCACATAATTGCATGTACTACACAATATTTGACTATAATAAAAGTAAAACATATCAGTGGTATTAAATATATTGCCTTGATCTCATCTGGAAAGTAAAATAGCCATTTAAATGTTAATATAAACTTTAAAAAATCCGATTTTTAGAGTTTTTCTGATTGTGACTTAACTGTAGACCTTTTTCATCAGTTTCTATTTAAATAATCTTTATTAGAAAAAATAATACAAAACATAAGTGTTTAATTTATGAAAACAGGGGGGGGGGGGTTCCTTACAGCACTTTTACAAATATTAAATATACTTGTTCTCTTTTAATGTTTTTATACTTTACTACATTTATTATTCATTCATTCAAATAATAAAAACGAGACTTAATACCACATAACACTAATCTAATATCATTACAAGAAAGGCATCAATTAATGAAAATAAGAAAACGGAAAATATGCATTTATTTTTTAATATACATAAAGTGATTCAGCATTCATTTTTTCCATTTCAGGGCACATCACAAATATGCAAAATTTATGATTTTAAAAAACTGGAGTCAGTTTATAATAAATGAAACAATTCTTTTTGAAGTTCAAAAAAGTTTTGTAAAACAAATTTAACTTTTTAATGATTAGGAAACATTTCACACTACACACAATCCCAAACTTAATAAATTTAAATTAGGACTGCCAATGCAAGGGTTTCTGTAACAGAAACACAGAATTCTCTTGAATGCTACCTAGCAATTTTTGTTACTAAACTTAAAAAAAAAATAAATAAAATAAAATAAATAAATAAAATAAGATAAAAACGAATTCATTTTGAAATGCCCAAATAACAAACATAATATTAATAAAATATAAAAAAAAAATATGATTAATAGAGAAGCAGTCCACAAAAAAAAAATGTATTTTAAAAGTAATGACCTTCATTATAATTTAATTAACAGTATGAAAGAGCAAACAATTTGAAAGAGAAAAATGACTTTTCCCCACAGCATTAAATGAATCAAATTCAGAACCTGAAGCCAAATTTGGAAATGAAACCAATATTAAAAATTTTGCATATTTTACTTTATACAATATACATGAATAAACTTAAACATTATTATGATCAATAAAAACGATTAATGATTAATTTTGACATTTTACGATTTTGATAATTATTAAAATATATATGAGGAAAGAGAATATATAGGGTAATTATACAAAATATCACATGCTTTCACACTTTGTACTCAATGTCATTTTACACCATTTGTAGAAGAACTTTCACTGACCGGCTCATTTTCATTCTTTTCTAAGAATACTTTTTCATCTCTTGGTTTAGCTTCTCCAAATATGCTTGATCTGTTTGATGTATCTGCAACTGCATTTACAGGATCTTTCACTGACCTAGGAAGTAATTTCAGCCTTGGTCTTGCAGCTGCTTCTTCTAAAATAAAAAAATATAAAGCAATTCATTAAAAAAAAAAAAAAAATTTATTCCTTAATATTTAAATACAAAGCATTCGACATATTTTGGATGATTTGCTTGTCAGTATTTCTCACATATCTTAGCAGATGTTTACATGAAAAGTGTCACTCAGATTGTTTTAAACAAAAGAAAGGCATCTAGTAATTTAAACAGAATTTTAAAAAAATGCAATTTACAAGAAAGGGTGGAAACAAGATAGACGATTTCCGCGGGGAAAAAAAAATCTTTTGGTAAACTAATCTAATAAGCTAACATTTGATTCTTTAAATATGGCAAATAAAATACAAGAAATAAATATAACCATTATAAGTATTAAAACAACACTGAAACAAAATATAATGTAAAAGATCATGCACACAAACATGTACATTTTAATAGACTATTAAAATGACATATATTCCGAATTTAATTTTCTTTAAAAAGATGTAATAGAATGAAAATTATCAGTTAAGCCTAACAGCAAAACGAGGACACTGAAGGTGAAAAATTGGAAGTAAACAAATTATGATCAAGTCTTGGGTTGTTTATGCAGTAGCTACTACTACATGTATTGCGAGTTTGTAACAATTTATATTTCAAGACAGGTATCAATCTTTTCTCCCAAAACCATTGAAAGCTGAAATTTTATCATAATAGTAGATCAAATCAATAAATACATCTATAGTAGAATAAATAAATTACAAGCTTTTATTGCTTTCTTTCTAATTTTCTATCACATTTATTTATGAAAACCAAAAATTTTTTAAAAAGCAAACATTTTTCATAACTCATTATTCTTTTCCCATTGGCTGAACACTATATTTTTAAAAAATATACAAAAAATGTCAATAGGCTATTTAAAATTATGCTAAAAATGTACTGAATAACATAGTAAAATTGAGCATAAATCACAATTTTAAGTTCAGGCAAAGAAAATTTTTTTATCCATTCTTTTGAGTTATTTTTATTCCTTTTGTTAAAATATTCACAGCTAAAGATGCATTTAACAAAATTTTTAAAAAACATCTTATCTGTACTCTTCTAAACATTTTCACACGTCTTATAACAAACACCTCCCAAAATCAAAAATTAACGATTCATCATTAAATTTTAAAATAAATTTATATCACACAGTTTTTATCTACCCAAGAGTGAATTAGGAGTTATCAGTTTCATCTCATCGACCTTTAGTTTGTAGACATTTTAATTAGCATATCACATAAATCATTCTTTCTTTTTACTATATCAATACACAAGAATAAATGTTACGATGTAAAATAATATTAGAATAATTAAAAACATTCAGAAATATTTATACATTATTTTTAAAACATTTATTCTTATTTAGATCATATTTTTCTCCAAATATTCTTTAGTTAAACTTAATTTTTTAAGAAATATTTTTTTTTAATTCTCATTGCTTGTTCCAAATTTATCTATTTTAATCTCCATCAACAATAGGCCATATTAACAAACCTTTAAAGGTAAAAATATATAGTGTATTTAACATACACTAGGGATATTTTTAAAAAGAAACAGGAAAAATTATAGCATGTTTACTCATTTCATGGGGGGGGGGGCAATTCATTACTTTTATTTAAAGGTCATTTATTTCAAAAAATTCCTATATTCTCACAGTCAATAAAAAAATGGACATAATTAGAGTGATTTATGTACCATCACACATTTCACATATGCTAATATTCCCAGCTTTAAAAATTTTTTAATGTCGACTTATTAACAATTAGGGTAGAATAACAAATAACGTTATTTTTATTTGTATTAAACTTCCTTGCATAGCTTTAGGAAAACACATAAAATCATTAAAAATCAGAACTAAAAATTCATAAAAATTAATAAATTATTCAGTTAAAAAAAAAAAAGGAAAATATGTCCTGGTGATTATTACAAAGATAAGAGAAATGTTCCAACATTCCTGGGTACAAAATTCAACATTATCATACCTTTATCATGGAAAATTAGTTTTTAACATATTATTAGAAGCATGGATTTTCAACCTATTTTGAGCTATAAATAGACAAGAAAAAAAATTAAGATAGTCAATTTTTATATGAAGAAAGCAATGAAATATACCTGATGAGAGCTCCCTGAATTCAGGAGTAGATGGCTTATAATCTCGAGCTGGAGTTTGTCTCCCAAAACTACCACGGCCTCTTTCTGAATCTCTCTCACTAAATCCACCACTTCTATAATTTCCCCCACCACGCCCTCTATTTCCTTCATTAAATCTACCTCTACCAGGTGTACCTCTGTCAAAACCTATAGATCCACAAAAAATTCCAATACAAAAATTAACAAATTTTCAGGCAATTTTTTAACAAAAAATTTACTGAATATGTGACAATTCAAATTCTATGAAACACAAAAAAGTCATTGTATGATTAAAAAAAAAAAATTTTTTTTTAGTAAAACAGATTTATTTTTAACTAGTTTAGCTCAGTCGAAAAATTTAAATATATACGAGACATATTTAAATATTTATATGAAATAATATACAAAAAGAGCAAGATAAAAACAAATTTTTTAAAATAATCCAGTAGTCCAGAAAACTTGAGAATAAAACCAACATTTATTAAGAGTTAGTTTTGAAAAAATATTACAAGGAGAAATATACAATATTCTATGAAACTCAAAAACTATTTAATAACACATTTTATCAACAGGTATTTCAGCATTAGAAAGTTCTATAAATCACTTAAAAATTCACATATCAAAAGTCACTACCATTATATTACTGCCAGAAATTGTTATCAACTATAAAATATTACATTTAATACTTCCTTATGTATGTTTCAATTCATAAAACACTACAAACTGAATTTTTTTTAAAAAAAAGTGACACATAATCTAAATTATTAATAATTCGATATAAAAACCAACGTTTTTATATGGTGGCAAAGTTTATTAGAGAAAATTATTGAAATATTAGTTAATACTGTTAGTTATTTTATCTTTAAAATTTACTTAAAAAGAGACATTTGTGAGCGTATTAAAAAATTCATAATATAAAATCAAAACATGCATTTGAAAGTTTGTAAGTCATTCTATTAAAAAAAAAAATGGGAACCAGAATTCAGAAAAAATTATTGTGATAAGACATGGCGCCTAATATTGGAAACTTTCTTTCTTGCGAATGATTACTGACTAAAAGTCAGCAACCCTTACTATCTCGGAGATTGTAAAGGGGAGATAGTATCTCCCCTTTGTGAGTACAAAAGGTTTACGATAACCTCATGCGGTGTGGGGAGTGCCCGGTGCTCCCAGAGGGGGAAAGAAATTTTTCCCTCAATCCTAAAAGCGCCTAGAGGAAAGAATATTTTGACTTATTAAAATTATTGAAATATTAGTTAAAACTTGTCGCAAACGTATAAATATTGCATTGTTAGGCGAGTACGAACGATTCCCAAAATTTCAAAGCTCTAGCTTGATGGGAAGTTGATTAAATTAACGATCGAAAATTTGATGACACACACACACACACCAAGTGAAATTCAGAAAAACGTAGTAAAAAGAAGAGTTTATGTAAATGAAGTAACGGAAAGATTACAAATCATGGGAAATCAATCAGGAGCATGAAATATGATACAAAGAATCTATGTGAACTCGTAGCGAGTATTTCAGTCGTATTTTCTACATTTGCTTTAGGTTCTTTAAAAAAAAATTAACTTTAAAGTAAATTTTTATGTCATAAGACATCATGGTCTATCTATAGTTTACTAAACTTAGATTCGGCGCATATTATGTTACTACATCCTATGGATTTTTGTTGACACTTAAATAAATTCCTCAGTTTTCTTCTTTGTAGCTAATAACAATTTTCTTTCAAATGAATTAGTGCAAGAAAGGATTCTTTCAAAATGTAGCCAAAGAGAACGAAACTGTCCGACTCCAGAACAATCAAGCGTTAGATAGCATGGTCATGAGACTAGACCTCTTGTTTTAGTTGCCTTGACCGTTGGCATGATATTGGAGAATGAGTGTTAGTCCATGGCTTAACTGATTTTAAATAGCCAAGTATGATGTTAAGCTCTTAAAATTTTTGATGTTAAAGAGTTTTTTAAAAAATTTATTTTTTCTATGCCCATGAGTAAACCTCAGAAATTGAATAAAAAGAGGATATAAATTGAAAATAATATACATGATTTTAATACTATATGGAAAAAGCAACTTTTGTTAACTCAGTAAAATACTTCCAAGCCTGTTTGATATGTAAAAGTTGTGAAACAAGAAAAAATTCAATCTGGACCAATATTTCAAATAATTGCACAGGGATTTTAACAGTAAATATACAGTTAGTTCACAGTTACAAAATGATTTTATCAATAAAAAAAAGGAAAAGAAATCAATAGCAGGCTAATGATCCCTGTTCCACAAGAGAAGCAAAAACTAGAAACTATGATGAAGGCTTCTTATGAACTTTCTTTGTTAATGGCTCGTAATAAAAAAAAAATAATCAAATATAGAATGTTAATATTTGCCTTAACTGTCAGTGATATAGAAGTAAAAAATATGGACAATAAAATAGCTTTGTCTTGAAATACTGTCATCCGTTGTATAGATGACATGGGGCCAGAATGTTGAATCAAAAACTGTCTCTGGACTACAGTATTATATATATTTTTCATTAGCTTAGGATGGAAGCTGTGACATCACAGACAATGCACAATTAAGCATATTTGTGCATTACACGAAAGATAATTTTGATATTACGAAGAACTTCTTTATTTGCGTCAACATGTTTTAGCTACAAGGGAAGACATTTTTAAAGAACTTAATTTGAGGGAGTGTGTTTTAAAATACCTGGAAAAAAATGATGAACTGTCCAGGGTATGCTTGTTACTCAAGTGTGAGTGAGTGAGTGAATGAATGTAAGGTTTATTGGCGCAAGAGCCAGATATGGCTATGCTGTGCCAAACAAGATTAAACTGTGGTCAAGACGTGAAGTTGAAAAAAGATAAGTGGTTGACAAGAAGGAGGGTCGAAAATAGAGAAGGATCACTAGGGTATCCCGGGAGTGCGTCACCCGTGTTTACCAAAGACAGTAAACCCCATGGGAAAGAAAAAGATCACTAGGGTACCTCGGGTTCATGAAGCCCGTACTTACCTGAAGAAGGCAAGTCCCTGAGATCCCCTGATATAATCCCCAGGGGCAGGGTGCCCGCCTATACCCCCAGACGCTGGGTACCCATTTTAGTCGCCTTTTATGACATGCATGAGCTACAGTGAGACTATTCTGTCATCCCCGGTCACCATACGGGTCGCTTTTTACTCAAGAATGAAGATGGTTATGAATTAAGCTTTTTTCACCGATATAATGAGGCATTTTAATTTGAAGTTACAGGGAAGATATTGTATTTTTCTTACCTAGGTAGTTGTTTATCTTGTTTGTAAGCAAAATTTTGCTTTTTCGTTACAATTTTGGAGAAAAAAAAAGTTACACACATTTCATATTAATGTAGGAACTAGTTACGAAAGTAAATAATTCTCCACATTATGATAAATATAAAAATTTAATATTCATTTTGCAGGATTCTTTTCAATGGTAGGTTTGATGATTTTCAGAGATTAAAAAAAAACATTAATCATTCCATAAATCCTTTTTCTCAATTTCTTTGCAGGACATTAGTAGTTACCTACCAAATTGAAATTATTGACCTACAGCATCATACTACACTAAAAAACAAACAAAAGGAATTTATTACAACTACAAGTGATCAAGATTACACTGACTTTGGACACTTGTACTTATAAGCATTTTCCATGTTTACACAATTTGGTTGCCAGATACTGTTGTAGAAAATTATGTAAGTGAATAAATATTTCCATTATGAACATAATAAAATCAAAATAACACATCGATCAATAACTCCCGAGTCTAAAATTGAAAACAACATTTTTCTTGCAAAATTTTTTTTTATTCATCAACATAACAACTTTTGTTAATCACCTTTTAGGGTGATACAATCGTTCCAACGCTTTTCCAAATCTTTTTTTTGTTTTGTTTTGTTTTTTTTCGCAAGAAATCTTTTTTGTTGCGAGTAAATAGCGATAAACAGCTTTCTGAATCATCGACTCGTTGCTGTTTTTGTTCCATCGAAAGCAATCGCGGCACCCACTTGGAAAAAACCTTTTTCACTTCACTTCAAAAAACCTTTTTCCTGGTCCGATCGACTTAAAATTTTGACACGTTTCAAGCAAAGGTTAGTACTCTAGAAAGACCTGGTTGCTGGTTTACTACGAGCGCCATCTCTGGGTTAGTCTCGGGAGTTATTGATCGATGTGTTATTGCTCATGATTAACTGATATTAAACATAAAACACTAAAGTTTGTTAGCAACTTCAAGAACTAACCTTAATACTTGGTAAAAAATAAAAATTCAACCATACTAATAAAGTACTGTATGTTTTATACCTGCTTAGAACCAAATGTTCCAAATTATTCATTTTTATTTGATACCTGCCATAAAAGAATGAATCTTTATAATGTTTATTGATAAATAAAACCTAACTTTGAACTTTTGTTTCATTTGTAAAACAAACACAATAACATTATTTTTTAAACTGCACGGAATAAGCTTATAAAAATAACATTTTTTTTTTCCTGCATTTATTTCATACTTTTTATATGTTGGAAAATTTAGAAGTGGTACACATGATTTCTTTTTGTTCTGATAATGGCACTCTTTCCAAAAAAGGTGACCGCCCTTGATTTAAAACCTGCCAGCAGATCCATTGAGGCATTAATATATTTTTTTTTTCATGAATCATAGCCAGATCATTTTAGTTTTCTTCTGTATGCACTGAGTCTCCCACAGAAAGAGATACAAATGCATTTCCATTACGCAGAAGTCTGCTTTGAGGCCAGTTTATGATAAATTAACGAATGCACATACTTTGATATGATCTCCAAAATTTAATTTGATGTAAGCGAAATTAACCCTTTTCACAAAATCACTTATATTTCTTTGACTTTTTATCAAGAATTCACATCAAATAAAATGAAAGTTCTCCAGAGAAATAACACATCTTGGAGCCATAATCAAAGCATAAAAACACAAACACAATAATATTTGAATGCTGGATGTAAGCTGAATGTGGCCTTATATAGCAAGCTATATACTGGAGTTAATAACTTTTTGAAATATGACCCAATCTAAAAGAATTATTTACACTTATCTCCAGTATCCCAAAGAACATGCTCAACACAGCCAATAGTATTCATTTGCTAAAAACTAATATCATTCACTATAAACTAAATAAAGTCCTGTTTGGACATGATTAACAGACTTTCCTCATAATGCCAAACCTAATTTCCTCTTTTCACTTCTCTCCCCCCACCAATCTTCTAATTTTTTTTTGTTTATTATTGTGTCCAATAATAATTAATGAAATTAATGTGAGAAGCCATGTTTTTAGGAATATTTTTAAAATCAAACAGATTACCAAAAATTTCATGCAAAATGAAACTAAAAACTTTGCAATAAAAATTGACATTAAGGAACTTTATTACTATTTTTTCTCCGGTTTTAGAAAGTTAAATCTTTAAGAAAATGCTTAAAAAATCCTTTGGAGTTTTTTAGCAACAGACCAGTTATTATTTATTTTACTGTTTATAAGTAATAATTTTAGGTTTTCTCATTGGTAACTGTTTTATTTTTTAATACTCTATGCTATTTTTCTTGGCTTTGTGTTAACTTTCTATCTCAGTTTAAAATGTGCAAGTTCATTACGCAATGGATTATTCCTGAATTCAATAGGTTGGATTTATGTGTAATATATATAACCCTAGTTAATGTTTTAAATTTATTATTACATTCAAATTGTTAAATTTAATCCATAATAAATATTGCTTCCCATGTTTTAAACCTGCGAACTTTTTTTTTTTTTTTTTTTTTTTGTATTCGATTTTGTAAATAAAACTCTCTCTATCTTATGAAAAATTCACTCTTAACTTTGACTTCTATTATAGCATTTTTATAAAATCTTTTTACACATTGTTACTTTCAGTTTTTAATTTTTGAATTAATATATATTTAAGTTTTATTTATTTACTATACTATTCTTTGATTTGATTCATTATTGATAATTTTTCTATTTTTACTTTTTTTTTACTCTTAATCCTTGTAATAAGTATTAATGAATTTTAATTTTTTTAAAGCTTAATATCACATTTTACAAAAGTTGTAACTTCATTCAAAAACATCAGTTATTAACATTTTTGTTTTGAAGAAAAAAACAAATTATAAATAAGAGGTGTGGCTATTAAAGTACAAAACTGGCACTGTAAAACATTTTGATATCATACACATTTACTCATCACCTTCAATATCTTCTTTTACCAGCTCCTTCATGATGTGTGCCGCTTTCTCTTTCACAGCTTTAAAGACTCAAATCTTGTTCTTTATAATATAGATTTCACCTAAAGAAACAAAAGTCCCATGGCTCACAATCCAGCGAATAAGGAGGTTGGTCTAATATTTGGAAGCTGTACTTGGCTAGAAACCTCTAGAGAGAATGTGAAATGAGCTGTCATGTTGTATAGGTGGAAAGGTTTTTATTAGTTTTAGTTTTTATTAACATCGCACTAGAAGCAACATTAGGGCTATTGGCGACGGACCACGTAATTCTAAACCACAGTTAAGTGACGGTTGTATTGGTGGAAAAATTTGCCATACGGATTCTTTACCAATTTCTGTAAGTCTCGGCTTTTGTTTAGTTTTAATTAACGTTGCACTAGAAGCAACACGAGGGCTATTGGCAACGGACCTCATAATTTTGAACCATGGTCAAGTGACACTGTCTCTGCAATTGCAAGAATATTTAAATGACGGTCAGATCGAACCAGATTACAGAATTTTTTTTTCATCGTCATCCATTTTTGAAGTGGGAAGAGGACACATGCATCATCACCTTGAAAATGCTCAAATCACTTAAAAACACAGGAACACAATAAACATTCATTGTCGTATACTTCTTTCAATAAATTATAAGTTTCAGTAGCAGTTTTCCCCAAGTATCTTGTGAAATTTCAAAACAATTTGTTGCTCAGTTATCGATTATTTTTCCTGCAAGACAAAAAATCTAATCCGAACAAAGGTAACTGGTATACAGATTGCTTATTGAAGCAAGAGGCAATCCATCGAAAGAAAAGGCTTCACGCTAAACAGCTATCAGTTGTTGGTGTTTGATGCATGCAAGCTTCTGCAACAACATCAGTTTCATTATTTAATAGCCAAATCTCATTTTTTAAAATTCAATCAACACTTTTCCAAATGTCTGTAATGAATGATGTTTTAAAACACATTTTCATTATATGCTCAGGTAAAATTAGTAATAACTTTCTTCTCAACAGAACTTTTGCTCTTTAAAGAATCATTTGTTCTATTAACCTTTAGAATTCGACTTGTTTGAGCGTGTTGAATGGTTTACAAAGGAAGAGCTGAGGTAGACATGCCATTACGTCGTTTTCGAAGACAATATGAGCAGCTGTTGCAGTTTGAGAGGGGGAGAATCATCGGCATGATGGAAGCTGAGTGGTCAGCTAGGCGAGTAGCATGTCAATTAGGCCACTCTGATTGTGTTGTGAGGAGGTGTTGGGACCAGTGGATCAGAGATATGTCATTTACACGAAGACCAGGCGTCGAGAAGACCGCCACATCGTAAGAAATGCCCGCGTACAGCCAACTGCTTCATTGGCCACCATCCAGGCACAGGTAGCACCTTTATTAGGGGCTCCTGTGTCTTCTCGAACCATATGAAGGTGCCTGGCTGAAGGACATTTGGGATCACGGCGCCCATTACGTGAGCTGCCCTTGACATCCACCCATCGACGCCTCTGGAGTGGTGCTGCGCACAAGGAAACTGGACTGCAGCGGAATGGAACCAGGTAATTGCAGCAGTGATGACAATCGTGTTCGTGTGTGGAGACCCCGTGGTGAACGCCTCAATCCTGCCTTTGCTTTAAAGCGACACACTGCTCGCACAGTTGGTGTGATGTTATGAGGTGCCATTGCCTACAATACACGATCACCCAAGTATTGATCTGTGGCACCATAACAGCCCAGCGGTATGTCCATGACATCCTGCGACCACATGTGTTGCCACTCATGCAACGGCTCCCAGGAGCCATTTTTCAACAAGACAATGCTCGCCCTCACACGGCAAGGGTGTCACAAGACTGTCTCTGCACTGTTACTACACTTCCTTGGCCTGCCCGATCCCCAGATTTGTCTCCAATTGAGCATATCTAGGATAATTTGGGACGGCGAGTTGGGCAACCCACGAGTTGGAACAAACTAAAGGCAAGGTTACAGCAAATATGGAACAAAATGTCTCAAGACATCATATAGAACTTGATTGCTTCAATGCCGATTGTATCGCATCGTGCATTTGCGCTACAGGCTGTTAAACAGGGTATTAAATCCTCAGTTCTTTTGCCTTTTTGTCTGACAAAAATTATCCTTTTTCTTTGAATTTTCTAATCATTTATTTATATCAAAGTAGTCATTACGAATGTAAAATTTCGTTTCATTTTGACGACTCCTTCATGGTGCGCTAATTTTTTTGTCCATGAGTGTTTATCAACTAGTGTAACCTATATAAGAATATAATAACAAAATAACCTATTTTCCTTATCCAAAATTCTAATTACTTCTTGATGATTGATACTATCATTTCTTCAAATCGTACATACAATGTAAAGGTTTAAATAGTTAATGTTGAGGCAAATGTATTCTTGTTTGATGGAATAACAACTACACTTCAGAAATAGTGACAATCTTGCGGTAGAAAAAACACCAGTTAAGATTAACTTTTCCTAAAAATTTGTAAATGTAAGACATAGAAAAGAGAATTTTTAGTCTTATAAAATATTGTAAAAAAGAAGTGTAATCATTACTTATGTATATATTATTCCTTGATATAAAATTATACATTTTAGAAATTAAAAAACAATAAGTATTAAATGTGAAAATTTTCATAAATATTAATGAAATATATCAATATTCGAGTATAAACATTTATAGGTATTTCTCAAATGGCAAAAAAAAATGATTACAACTGAGAGATTTGATTAAATGATGATTAAGAAGTATGAAGAAAATAATACAATTGAGGGCTGAAAAACAAAAATTTGTCGATGCATCAATTGATAAAAGCAGTTGTCAAACAGTTTGGAAAAAGCTGCAAAATATTTTAACTAAATTTTTCAAATAGATAACTTTAAGTTATTATAAACACTACAATGTTTAAATAAAAACCAAGGAGCTTTAAGTAGTAATCGAACACTCACACACACACAAAAACCCCAATGAATTTGATTAATATATAGTATTTTCTTTTTTGTTTGATACAAATGAGTTTTACCTTGTCCACCTCTGCCTCCTCTAAATCCTCCCCTCTCTGGCCTTCTTCCTTCTGCTATATCAATTCTTAAAGAACGTCCTTCAGCTAACTGCAATACAAGAATATAAGATGCAAGTTATATAACGTTAGCACTCTATGTATATAAACTTAAAAAAAAATAAGGGAGAAATCTGCCTTTCATACTTACTAGTAGAATGCAATAAAACTTTATATGAACATATTCACTTTTTATTTAGCATCATTCTATAGCAGCATGAAGGCTATTGGCAATAAGCAAAGTAATCTTTTACTATAGTCTGTTGACATTTTATTTTTTTAATCTTCATACCACTTTATTTTTTTAATCTATTCCACATAAATCTTTATCTTATTAGAGTAACCATTATTATCCAAACCTGTGTTAAACTGAAGTTAGTTTCAAACCCACAGCCATCCATGTCAATGCTAGCAATCTAGATATAGTGACCAGGAAAAAACTAATACTGGGATGGACCCAAACACATGACTCGATTTGAATATCACCAACCACAAGTTTGTGTCCATAACCATTTAGCCACTGCATCTGATTTCCTAAAAACAATATTATCAGTAGCATATATTTTGTTGCACCAGACAAAAATTTTGTCATTTCATCAAAGCTGTACAAATATTTTAAAACAACAATTTACACACACACATATATATATATATAAACATAAAATGGAATAAAGACATTACGAAAATACAAAAATGAAGAAATTAGTAACGACAAAAGTAGCAAATACCGAAAATTAAAAGCATTGCCTAGTATTATGCTTTTAAATAAAACAAATTGTAAGTTTAAAATAGATTATATGCCAGATGTAAGGCACACTAAATTTGCAGTACTCTTACAAATTTATTTAAAATTAAATTCTTACATTATAAGTCTTATAAATTTAATTCAGAAGTTTTTTTTCCTATTCCCAACTTTTAAATGCCATGTTGAAAATATCAAATGATTTCCTTCAGGCAGAATATTCATTGTGTTGATTTAGACTAGTAAGGTCTACAACCACTGGAATGGTACCAGTCTTTTGAGTTTTCAGAAACCAGGAAACAGAGCAATATTGCTATTTTATTTTGTATAACAGTCTTGTAAAATTAAGAAATAAAATGCACACTAAACAAGAAACATTCCTCTCACTTTGATCAAAGGGAAGGGGAGAGAGAAATGCTTTTACAAGGCCAAAATTTAGGCACTCATAAACATACATTCTAAGCAGCTTTTTATTGCCAGCTGTTCTTAAGTATCTTGTGTTTAAAAATGTTTAAATAACAAACTGTTGCTTCCACAAGAAACTGCGAACTACTCAACTTGTTAAAAAGAATTTTTGTAAATATATTGCCGTGCTGTATTTGTAGTTGGAATTTATGAAGACCAGCAAATAAAGTTTACTTCAATTTGTTTTTTTGAGAGAATAATCCTTTTTTTTTGAATTACCTTATTTGCCTTAAGACTATAAATCATATCTTACAGGTCAAAGAATCTGAGCATCAAGCATTTAAAGGAAGTTTAAATTAATATATTGTTCGACAAAGTGTCGATGCAAATGCAACGCAAACAAAATAAATAGAATTAAGTTAATTTTTTTAAAAAAATATTTTTAGTGCATTATTTTTAATGAATCATTTTTTAACTACAGCACCCTGTTCTTCAATTCAGAATGATGCTTGAGCATAATTACAGTTTTGTTTTAAAAATTTCAAAAAATATAGCAAATATACAAAAATTTAGAAAATGAGAGCAATGTAATAAAATCTGACAATTATATCTGTATATTTTGAAAGGTCAACTAGCAAAAATTTGAGATATATTACTTTTCTTTTTTAAAGTGAATATGTAACATATACAACCAATCAGTTGGTAGTTAAATAGATTATACATTTATTATTTTAATGAAGTTATAATTGTATACATACAACAAATATAAAAATTTTCAACTTTAAATAGCTAGTAAAATTTTCAACAGTTTAAAACGATTTTTTATTCAACTGATTAATAGTTATTTGAAATAATAATAATAATAAACTGAAAAATCAAACCAATTCATAAATTCATAAAAATTATACATGTATGATGAAAATGAAATTTTCATCATAATCACTCAAGATTTTATGACACATTTTATGATCATCAGCAAACATACAGCTCAACATTGGTTCCAAATATTTCGTACAGAAGACAAGAGCCTTGGTGACATTGAGTGTCACAAACGTCCTTCCGCAATTGAGGACAATTATTGACAATTCGACAATTGTTTGATGTTTGCATCAATTGAGAAAATCAAAAAGTTCGAGAAATGGGTGCCTCACGAGCTGAATGATAACCAAAATTTTTTGCCAATACGAAATCCATTCTGTGCTCCCTTTTTGTAACAAAAATGATCAATTTCTTGATCACATTATGACATTCGACGACAAATGGATTCTATATGATAATCTATGACATTCAGCGTTGTGGCTAAACAGAGGTGATGCACCAAAACCTTTTTTTAAACCAAAGTAGCATCAAAAGGTCATGGTTATTTTCTGGTAATCCACATGTGGAATCATTGCCATAACATCTTGAACCCTGAAGCCAAATGATTACATCATAGAAGTATTGCTAGGAAATCAACAAAATGCACCAAAAACTGCAATATTTATGCCTAGCATTGATCAATAGAAAAGGATCAATTATTCACACCTTCAACGCCAGCTCCCGTCTCCCAAATGACAGTGCGGAAATTGAATAACCTGGAATGTGAAACTACTTTATATAGCTTATTCACGAGACCTTTCACTGGCCATCTACCACTTTTTCAAGTACCTTGGGAGCTTCCTGCAAAACAATGTCTCCAACAAACAAGCAGCAACTAAAAATGTTTTGAATTCATCAGTACTAGCACTTCAGAATTCCATGCCATAGCAATTAATAGTCCATTGAATATAATGGTTCTTATTTTGAATAATAAACTTAATTTTAGGCTGAGACAGCTTTAAAGTTGATATATAAAAACTGCAATTATTTTTGCACCAACCTGAAATAGCAAATAAATGTAAAAATCAAAAGACATTTAACATTAAAAATTGACAAACGTCCATTCTAAAGCAAGTACAATTATACATAAAACATTGTCATCCTTATATAGCAAAGACTACAAAATGTGGACCCAAAAATGTAAGTAAATCACACAGACTGACCACAGGCAATTCAATGTACCACTCATGACACTAAATGATGGAAAGCCTGTACGAATACATTCACACTAGACACAGTTTATATAAATTCTTTAAAATCTAGAAAACTAGTTTTAAAACATTAATAAACTTGTTAGTATTATGATAGGTTAACTTAAAGGTTATATATATATATATATATATATATATATATATATACATATACACACACACACACACACATATATATTTGATTTCTAAAAAAAATTCTACAATTGATTGAATCTAAAATAATTTTTCATTTCCAGGACAGAAAATTTTTTAAATTACTTACCGCACCATCTAATTCAAGACCACGTTTTAAGGAATCTAGATCATCAAATTCAACATAACAGTATCCTAAAATTAAAAAAGTAACACAAATGTTGAATTTTCAAATAAATTTAAATACTTTTTATTTGAAATTTATGTTAGAGCTGAAAACAATTAAGTACCTCATAACATTAATATCACAGAAAAATAACCATCATTACTGAAATAATGGCCACACATAACATACATAAATAAATATAAACATCACAATGCAATGTGATGCAAAGAAATACATAACATTTATCATAAAAACATTTTTATATGCTATACTGATTGTATTCCCAGCTACATGCTAGTTACAGTAAACAAGTTACCAATTATGAAATTTTATTTCTATGCCATAGTTCGATCTTAAACTTATCTGCAAGATTCCTCAGTATGTCATGGGTCAGAGGTCTTCAACATGGGTTCTGCAAAATACTAGGGTACCCTGGAACTTTGACAGGGTTTCTGCAAGTGATAATTATTTGCTTAATCAATTTTAGTAAAAATTTAATTTGTATAAAAAGATTAAATTCTTAGAGGCAGTTTGTTAGTAAAAATAAATATTTTTTGGATAAAACAAAATTTTAAATTTTACAAAAGTCACACTATTCAAATAAATTAATCGAGACTCATTAGGTCACATATTAGTCTCCGTTCTTTGGCTCAGTCGATTTATCTCAAATTAATATATAGAATGACACTCAGTTGAAACTGAAATTTAGTCAAGTACATATTATGCATTTTTGGATTGACATTAGAAAAGAATAACCTGAAATTACCAAGAGCTGTGAAACATCTTAAGTCATTTGTTTCATTGTTTTGTTTTGGATTTATTAACATCACACTAGAAACAACACCGAGACTATTCGTCATTTGTTTCAAACTATGGATGCGAAAAATCTTTCTTTTTGTATTTTGCGACAAAAACAAAATACAGAAACAGATTGGATGCTGTAGAGGATGTTCTGGATGTTGCAGAATTCAACAATTATTCCAGGTATAAAAATACTTTACAATAATAAACAATCTCAGCCAAGTCAATGAAAAAAATTTCTTATTTATTTATCATAATTGAAAATATAGTTGCTTTTGTTTAATATTTATAGAATATATTTTAGATAATCAAAAAACGCCATTAGTTACTTTTCCATTCATTGTCTTATTAAGAAGTTTGTATTGTGCTAAAATAAAGATGCAATAATAATTTTGCAATTTTGAGTAGGATAAAAGCTTTGATATCCTAATTTTTTCTACTTTTGGATCAGGAGGTTCCTTCGCGATATCAGTAAGCTCAATGGGTTCCACAAAGTGTTAAAGGTTGAATACCCCTGTAATAGGTAAACTTTGAGTTCAGTTCATTTTAATGTATGAACTGTCCCATTATTCACACAACAGCCTTCAAAGAATTAAAACTTGAAACTATGGCTCTTGGACAAGAAAACTTTTAAGAGGAATAGATTACAATAGCTCCAATAAAGTAATATAATTTTTTTTCTTTTATCAAAACTGACAATTTTACTGTTGGATGTACTATATTTTATTTCAATCTATTGAACATCAGCAATACATTTAATCATTTTGTTTATCTTCACAATGTTAAAACTGAACATGGATTATATACTGAAATGTTTTGTCTGTAATTTTTTTATTTACATCTGCCTCTACTCTTAAGATTTCACACCTTTAACACTTAAAGTTCAGATTTGGCCTAATATTTTTTAAATCTGGCCCATTCAACACAATCTCAGCACTCAAATGTTGAAGAGTTTTACTTTTAAATTTGCTAGAAAACTTTCTCTTTCATTTAGTATATATCAGGGGTGGTTAGCTACACTGCCATTGGAGTTTAGTTTAGTTTTTTATTAACGTCGCACTAGAAGCAACACGAGGGCTATTGGCGACGGACCTTGTAATTTTGAACCACGGTCAAGTGACGAGGACGACACCTGAGCTGGCACCCCCCTCTCCTAACATCCACACCACGCCAACGGGAGGACTTTGGGCCCCGAACAGATTTAACGTGCATCAGCCCCGGCTACACAGCGGGTCTTTGGCGGCCAAGGATTGAACCCGCGACTGAACAAAAACAGCCGGTCGCGAGTCCACGACCTTGACCACTAGGCTACCACGGCCCTACACTGTCATTGGAAGTTACATCTCAGAATGTGAGAGAATGTAAAGGTTACTGGTGCAAGAGCCAGATATGGCTACGCAGTGCCAAACAAGATTTAACTGTGGTCTAGACGTGAAAAAATCGATAAAAAGACAAAAGTTGGTCGATAAGATGGAGGGCCAAAAAAGAGAAGGATTGCTAGGGTAACCCAGAGGTGCGCCACTCGTAATTACCAGTAAACCCTATAGGAGAGAAAAAGATAACTAGGGTGTCTCGGGGGCATGATGCCTGTATTTACCTAAACAAAGCATGCCCCTGAGGTCCCCAGATATTAATCCCCAAGGGCAGGGTGCTTGGTTATACCATGAGACACTGGGTACCAATTTTAGTTGCCTCTTGCGACACGCGCGAGCTATATTGGGACTATTTTGTCATACCTGGTCACCACAAGGGTCTTGCATATCAGAAAGGAATATTTGAAAAAGTTATTTATTCAGTGTTGCCGGATGAATATTTTAAAATATCTCTACATTACACTTGATTTTTCTTGAAAATGACTATTTTGTGAAATTTTCTCCCAAAAAAAAAATGGCAATTCAAAAACTAAGTTTTATGTTTTTGTGGAAACTGGTTCAGGAACAAATATATCATAAAACCAAAGAATGTTCCACTGACATTCTCAATTTTCAGTACTTCATATTGTGTTTTTATTCAACACTTAAATTTATTTAAAATAACCATAGTTCTGTTTTATCTTATCTGCATTTAACTAAGCTTGTGCAAACTAGTTGTTTTATGTTTTGTACGTTATGCCGTTGTTTGTACGAATGTTAATAATTTTGATACCAGTAAAACTTTTGGCTCATATTTTTAAATTTTATAAAACTACTAAAAACTTCCGATTTTCCATCAACAAATAAACACATACCTTTCTAGAAAAATCTATGATCATCAAAGCATACATATTACCACCTTTCAATGTTGTTTGGATCAGACCCACCACATCTAGATGTAAAAGTTCCAAAGGTTTCCGCGATCTAATCTATCCTATTGGTTTAAATTAAACCCTTTTTGCTATTCGGCAATTTAATTCTTGGTTTTTTAATGGGGGGGGGGGGGACATTCTAACATTCTGTACAACAAAGTATAATTTTCAAAATCTAGTCTTTATTAACATGACAGTTACATTTATGCCATAATTCAAGCATGTTCTCCAAGGCGATTCGGTTTATTTCCTTCTGCTCAAAAAATTATTTACGCCTATTACCCATCTTCAGATAATTAGAAAATACACAATATAAACCATTATATCTTTTGGCTGAAAAGAGCTTTCTTCCCACTTTAGAAAAAAAAAATGTCAAATCAATCATTCTTCCCAACGTGGATCCACTTGCCTCAATGTGGTGGCCCACCATCCAATTATGTCGAAGCCTGGTCAAATTATAATATGTCAGTAAGAGTAAGTGATTGATTCCTTCCTTCATTTTTACAATTAAAAGTAACATTCCCTTTGCTAAGAACATCACAAGTCCTCCTGTTAATAGTAACTTTTGTTTCTACTTCAAAAGTCTGCTCAAATGTCAAAAACACATCACGACTGGAACAAAAATGGGAGCTTGCAGCAGTATCAAAGACCCCTGTGGTATTGTCAGTATTCATACTCAAATTGGCTTCAGCCAAAAAAACTAACATGGGGGCTACCTTTTCCTTATTCTTTACCCTGCAGTTTCTAGCAAAATGACCCATTCAACCACAGTTATAGCATTTTACGTTTTGTTTAATAGCGGAATTTTCTGACTGATTGATTAAATTCCCCTTTTGTTTACCACGTTCCTTATTTTTACTCTTCACAATACTAGGTTTATCAAAAATGTCCTGCATAACAAATTCATTATTAATACTTAAAATATCATGTTTATAAAACAATTTTAGAAGAGCTTCTACCAACAACAGTTCATTAGAACATTTTTAAAAGTAAACTGGGACTCCTTAAAGTGATAAATCAACTGAACTACACCTCTGTATTCACTGGCTAGGTGTCGAATCAGTTAAAATGGCTGTAACCACTGTAAGCTTGGTTGACCAGCGTCATACAGGTGTAAATAATAACCTGTAATCTTGCACTGTATAAATTAATATCTTCACCTTGCTGCAACTGACATTCAAATAGTTTGTTTGTCAGTTCTATGATTCAAGCTCTTGAACTAGGGCAAAAAAGTTTTTCTAGTGCATTCCAGGCAACACACGAATCTTCTGTTCCCATCAACAATGGACAAAGCTTTTTACTCATATTAAGGTAGATTAAGGCTCTTTCAGAACCGGGGCAACTGGGTCATTCCTCTTTAACTTCACAGTCTGGGATAATGACACACACCAGTAGACAGAGCTCCATTAATAGGACCCTGACCTCCAGCTGGCATAATTAGATGCAGTTAATACATTATTGAAACACCAATCCACTGGAACTCAATAACTAATTGATATTTCTAAATCACAGAACTCACATAATGTAGAAAGCTATAACTTGATAAACTCTTAATACTTTCTAACACTATTTTATTTGCACTATTTACATTTTTAAATACATCTTGCTACAAACACAGAACATTCCATCATTCAACTCAAAATATACACATAACACACTGTTGCCTGGCGTGGCGTGTAAAATTTAAGTCGGCTTTCTCATACATCGATCTGTACGTAAGTATTTAATTCCATGATAGATGGATTAGCTTGTGCTCAAATATGGTCTTCACTTGGCATTATGTGGCTTTCTACTATACTCTTAAAATTATTAAAAATCTTGATCAAAACAGAAACATTTCACTCAAGATCTAATGATTAATCAGAAATTGAAATGTATAAACACAAATCATTCCAAAAAAAAAAAAAAATATTTCCATTCATTCAAAGCTCTAGTAAAACTAGAACTCCATCAAAAGTTATCTACAGATGTCCAGGGCTCATTTAAAGATACATCAGGAAGCCTGCAACTCGAGAACATGCTCTTTACATAATGTTTATATAATTTTTGTCTCATTTCCAGTAGAAGATCAAATCTACATATTTCTCAAATTGTATGAACTTATACCATCTTATGCCTAAAATATTTTTATAACATTCAAAGACTCTGACTTGAATACATGACAGTCTGGGGTGAACAAGAAAACATTATTATGTCAATGTACCAGCCATCCCAAAAAGGTTAATGTTACAACACAATACCGAAATTCAAGATTTTAAATATATAAACTTTAACCTATGTTACAAAGCATCAAGGTTAATATTTCTATGGAAGCAGTTTATCATATATACATCAAACTATCTTACTTTCCATTGTTAATATATTCAAAACTAATTAGCATCTCTTATGCAGCATTTTTTAAATATATACTACTATTAAAAAATCTCATTCTTTCAATGATGTCAAGCCAAATCAGGTAGTTTCGAATTCATAATATATGATAAATTCACCAAATAGAAATACTTTATCAAGCTAGAAACTATATGGCATATGGAAACTATATGGAAAAACTATATGGCATAGAAAAATAAAAATTAAAAGATCATCAAATAATAATAATCTTTTTATTGGGAGAAATAGAAAGTATGCATATTTTTTTTTGTTTTAACCCTCATTTTGTTTAAAAAATATAACTAGACATTTAAGAAGCTTCCAGCAATTCATACCAAAAGTTAACAACCAGCTAGCTGTCACAATTGAATGAATTTGCAATTTTACTACATAAACATTTTTCAGTACAGAGAAAATAAAATTAATTTTATAAGTATGAACTATGTTTCTGATTTTATACAAAAATAAATAAGAGGCGAAAATTTAATTTTTTCTCAAATATAAATGCAATTATAAGTATATCAAAAATGCTTATTTTAATTAAATTTGTTAAAATCATTCATCAAGTTTTAAGCATGGTGATGAGTTTGATGACAAATTTTCAAGCTCAGAAGAAGAATGGAGCTATGAAGATTTATCAAGCACAAGACAATGGTATACAATTAATATAAGTTATCAAGCTGACAGTGACAGATATTTGAAAATAAAACCTATTGATTCAGTTACTAACATTTTAATATTGTCAACATGTCATTTTTCTTATTCTTTCAAATTCTGAAAGTGTTTTCAAAAAAAAAAAAAAAAAAAAAAAAAAAGAATCACCCACAAGATGTGATATGTTGCAGTAAACTTGAAAACAATTAAAAAAGAATTTGCCAAAAAAACATCACATATTGCAAAGACTGTAATGCTCCATTATGTACAATTCCATATTTAAAAGTATATAACACTCAAAGAATATATATTTAAAATATTAATTATTCACTAGACTGTTTAAAGCTGAAAGTGTGAATGATGGTGAAGTTTAATGGCACAGGACCCAGAAATGGATATTCTGCACAAAACAAGGTATAACTGTAATCAAGACGTTTGAAAAGGAAGGGGGGGGGAGATAAAACTAGTTGACAAAAAGTAGGATCAAAACAGAGAAGGTTCAATGCAGTATCTCACAAGAGCATGTCACCAGTGTTTACCAAAAACAGTAAGCCCCATGAGAAAGAAAAAAGATCACTAGTATGCCTCAGGCGAGTGATGCCCGTACTTATCAGAAGGTAAGCCCTTGAGGGGGGTTTAAAAGAGTGAGTATTAATTGCTGTAAATATAACAAAGTACCGAAGACTTATCTTTTAAAAAGTAAACGAGCTATCTAGTATTGTCAGGATAGAATGACATTTCCAGAAGCAACTAAGGAGAAAACAACTGCCACTTTCAGCAACTATTTAATCATAATACTGCATGAAATAAAGAGCATTCAAATACAGTTTTGCCAAATAAAGTATAGAGTTAATAATAAGAGCTATTCCAAAATAATATTGCAGATTTTCAACCACTGGTTGGCCCATTGCAGAACTGTGAACCAGTTTATACCACAGTATAATTATTTCATGATAAACACACATTCCTTTATCAAAACAAAGAATTAAAACGTGTAATAATTACTAATGCATCAACAATCCTTTGTGAAGTTAGGAAAAAAGTGTCTTAGAAAAACCTACTCCAAAAAGACGAAAAAAGGGAGGGGGGGATACTTCAAAGAACTTGGTAATTTTGCATTACTTCTACAATTGAAGAACAAATCAATAATATACATATAATAATGACTCACACAAAGTTACATTTATGATAAAATAATTGATAGAAAAGATAGCTAACCTTTAAATTTATCAGTTTCTTTATCTCTCACCAATCGAATGCTTGAAACCTGAAATAAATCATTAAAAAAATGACATACATAAAAACTACAGTAGTTATTATGCTTAATAAATTAAACATAATGTAAAATGAAATTGTCATTAGAATAATAATATATAGAAACATTTTTTTTTTGAAAAAAAAAATAAATCAATCGAAGTGATGATCATGAAAAATCATGATAAAAAAAATCATGAGTGACTTTTTTCAAAAAAAAAAAAGTCATTCATGAATAGTAATTTAAAAAGTGAATAATTTCTTCTAGACTTTTAAATTGGAAAAATATTAGAATTTTTATTTAAAATCAGTAAATATAGTTGGTGCACATGATAAAAAGGAACAACTGGATGTGAACAACCAGAACCCTGCTTTACAGCAAAAAGCATAATTTGTTATTCTTACAATTCATTACCTGATCCATGCAACATAATTTTTAGTTAACATAAACAAATTGCTATGCACATATGAGTGCAATATATATATGTATTTTGGCAAATTAACTTAATATACATACACTACCTACTTCTCTCGATAAGGTTTCTTCTTCCAATACTAAGAAAACTTGCAACACTTTTTCTTATCTCAATCTTCCAATATAAAAATTAGTTTTTGGAACAATAACTCAAAAGTCTATTCGATATATCAGATTTAGAAATTCAGAGGCATTTAATAAATGTATGTATATATATTTTTGTTATAAAAAGTTTAAAGTTATAAATATGTTAACATTACATTACAAGATATACTAAGAAAACGAGTCCCTTAAACTGAAACTAGAAAAAATAAATATGATGCTCTCAGTATTTTTGTGATTTTGTATCAAGGTATTTTTCCCCTTCAGGAAAAAGCCCTGAATTTGGATTTGCTGAAAAACAGTTCTGCAAATTCCCGTAGCTATGCCTCCATAACTTCAAATCTAAAGTATAGTGTTATTCCTATTAGATGCCGCAGTTTGGCTACGTAAAAAGGGCAGATTTCTTAAGTTATAATGAGATTGTGAGAGAGTTGTTGTGAAACAAAGATATTATTGATTTGATACTGTTTTCTTTGTTCTCAATTAGTGTTTTGTTTGAATAAACTAATTTTTTGTAAAAATTTTGCCATCATTTTCTTCATGGTTATGGGCCTTTATTCCTGAAGAAAGACAAGTTTGAATGTTTAGACTAGCTTTTAATTCTGGGACCATATCAACATATCTAAAAAAAAAAGCAAGAGAACTCCACCTATTTATATTTCCAAAGTTGAGTGGCTTCAACTATCAGACGTGGAAAGTGCATATGAAAGTTCTGCTGATCGACTGAGATTGCTTGAATTGTGATTCAGATAAGGCTGATTCATTACCCAAAAGAGCAAGCAAAAAAAAAAAGTAAGTATTCGAGTGATATAACGAATGTTCAAACAAGAAATTCTGAAAACAAACTTTGAGCCAATGTCTAGGAATAGACTAATTAATCTAAATGATGAGTTCTATGAACTAAAATTTAAAGATGATATAGAAAGCATAGGTATATTCTATAAAATAGAGTTGGAAAAGAAGTTAATTGAATAAGCAGGTCTGTACTATGCCTGAGCAACTTGTTTGTTTGCAATTGATATGGAAACTGTCCTCAGATTAAGATAATCTAGTGCAGTAGCTATGTCATCTAAAAGAGACAAATATAACTTTAAGAACATAAAAAGCCAACCCATACAAAAGCCAACCCATACGTGAATCAGGAAAAATAGTGTAGCCCAAGAAAGATGGACTAGTTCTGGTATTTGATGAATACCCAACTAAAACTTGAGTTTTTAACAAAGTCAAGCAGAAAATAAATATTCATTGCAAGGGAACTGTAATAGACCTTTTTAACACCAATATTTTCCCATGTCATATACTATGAGAGCTTGTTTTTCGTTCTACTGAAAAGGCAATTTCATAAAAGAATGCTTCAAGAAAAAGAGTGACATGGAAAGTCCTGTAAAGGATTCAAGCATAACGAAAGTGAAACTACTGAACAGAAGATTTGAAATTCAAGCATCACGAAAGTTTGTTCACCGATGTTACACAAAAACAATGCTATATAGCGCCAAATGATGGAAACTCCATTTTCAAAATCCCCATTTCTGTCTTAGACTAGTGATTGATCTATTCAACAGGTTTATCACATTTTTGTAAATATAGGGACTGGTTTGAGATATATTTTATGCTAGAGACAATGATTTTATAAAAGTATATTTGAAAAATGTCTTGTACACACTATATATGCATTGTAATTCAATTTGTGGCACACAACATAGACTTAGCAAAGTACAAAACTCTGTCATAGTAATGAGATGGTTTTATATAATGAAAAGGAGGAAAGGACGGAAATCATGGGAATGTGTTCATTTGTTAGGATTACAGGAAAATGTTGAAAACGATAAAACTAAAATGGAGGAAGTGAAACAAGAAAATGAATGTGAATTAAAATCTAAATTAGCGATGGATATTTCATAAAAGGACAAGAATAGAAGGACGAGAAAAAGCTTGTGTATTGATGTCTATTATTATCCAATTGGAAAATCATGTTTGAAGTCAATAAAGGATGTTACAATGTATTATGAAAAAGAAAATGTAATATTTTACTCTGAATTATCTGACTTTAAACCTATTTAGCAAAAAGGGTATCAAGTAGATTGGGATATATCTGATAATTAAAGTTTGAAAATTCGGATCAATCTTAACTTTGTAGATCTCTTTCACAGCAGTTCATAACATTCAAATTCCTAAGATGTTCAAACTATCTCAGGAATCTTCAGAAAAACATGATAGTCATCAAGCAACTGATACAGAATTTAAATTAAAATTTATAGGAAGTAAACTAAAATGTAAATAATTTAGTGGAATTTACTGATAAAACCTCAATCTAAAGACAGACTGTAAAACTTTATATCTAAAGACTGTTGGCATTTCTACTGAGCCAAACGTTGAAAGGTTGTAATGCTAATCCCAGTAGCTTCACCTCCATAATACGACATATTGAAGTTATTCCAATCCACAGAGTGGATGTATCAAAAGGAGATTATTCTTAAAATGTAATGACAATGAGACAGAGAGTAGTTGCTAAACTAAGATGTTACTGCTTTGATAGTGTTTTCTTTATGCTGAATTTATGTTTTGTTTCAATAAACTATATCTGAAAAAATTGCCCCCATTTTCTTCAGAATTCTATTCCTTAACATAAGACAATGCCAGACTTGAAGTAAATATATACTTTGTCAATGAGAAAAACTGGTAAAGCTATAGGATACAACTACAATTCTTGAACCCCCCCCCCTAAAAAGAAAAGAAAAATGAATTAAGGAGTATCAAATGTACCTGCACATCAAAACAAAATTATTCAATTAATTTCACCTAATTGCCCAACTGTTCTTTAATTAGATTAAAATTGAAAATTATTTAATTGATACAGTGTCCATTTCATGCAAGAATTCCGATAGGCAAATGGGAGGGGGGATGGATAATTTATTCATACTAGTAATCCAAATAAAAAAAATTACATTTAAGTAAAGGATAAAGAAAACTTAGTACTTTATAGAAATGTTACCTCCATAAAAAAAAAATAAGATTTATTAATTGAATAGGCACTCTTAAAAAAACATATAAATACCAAAGCACATATAAACCAATTTAGATACAGAATTCAAATTTAACTTAAATAACAACATTCAATGAAGTCTTAGTATAAAGTGAAAACTAAAGGCAATATCAAAATGAGAGGAATTTAATTACAATAAGAGATGGGTAGACAAAAGCTCTTTAGATTTTTCAAAGGGCCTATTTTTTTTCAACAATGAATAAAACCAGATAAAAGACTTTCTATTGAAAAAAATTAGTTAGAAATATTTTGATAAATTCATCAGAAAATGGATAAGATAAATTCTTAGAATTTTATTAAATTTTATGCTTACTTGTGAATAAGATGGCTAACTTATTAAAGTGTATTTTTTCAGTTATTTGAGTAAAGGTAACTAAATTATGATAGATTAATTGACATAGTTAAATTCTAAAAAAGGGGTTTTCTTGGAGTAGAATTCTTCTTAATTCAAAATTAAGTAAAGAATGGTCTAAGTACCATATGTTTCAGATTTTATATTAATCTAATTATTAGTTCCAGAATTATTCAGGAAAAAACTGTTTGGGAGCCATAAACTGGATTATTTTACTGAAACTATTTATAAGCACAAAATGCTCGTTATCTTCAGTTATAATCTTTTAATAATCTTTCATTCTTAATTAGTTTTTAAACACTTCTAATATTTCACTTTTTATATTTAATACAACAGAGAATTTTTTATCAATTACACCGAGTTAAAAATAAAACAGATAATTGTTCCCAGTTTTCGATAGTCTCATAAAAAGATCAGTTATTAAAAATTACCTAGCATACAGGTTATTTCCTTTTAAACTAATTTAACAAAAAGAACTAGGTCTTAATTACTGTTTTTCAAACTTACATTACTAAATTGAAATCTTAAATTAGATGAACCAAGTTATAAATCAGATTTCATCCAATATTAATTAATTTTACTTATGAGTAAATATGTACAAAATAATTTAAATGTTATACCATAATTTTTAACCTTTAGATTTTAAAATAAAATCATATGATTTGAATTTTTTTTGTTTTCTATGTTTTAATTGATTTGTTTTCTATATCATTTTTGCATTTTCTCTAAGCTTAAGAAATATTGTTCTTAATGAAGAAACATTTTTTTTTATTTCCAAAAATTTACTAACATTTAATTATTTTAATGGTTGGTGAACAATCAGCAAAAAATAGGCCTGGATTAAAATTATGACAGCAAAAAATGAAAAATGACATGAAAAATTATGACAGAAAGGAAAGGGAGAATTATTTTTTACCAAAATTCATAACAGAGGCGATTATAAAATCTAATCAATTTGAATAGTTCCAGTTCTGAGATAGAAACAAATACAGTTTTTCTGTTAACTATACAGATTAAAATTTGTATTTAATTAATAAACTTAAATCTTAACAATAACCATTCTATACATGCAAACATTCCCCAAAGTAGTTATTAGATGAAACTCACACTTAATCCATTAAATATATCTTCAATATCACCTTGAACTACACCATTTGGTAGATTTCCAACATATAAAGTAAAAGGTGGCTCAGATGGTAAAGGACGAGTTGATCCATCCTGCCTAAAATAATTCAAAAATTATTACAATCAAATATCAAAAATATTCAAAAATTTAAAAATATAAATTCAAGCTCCTTTAGAATAAAAATATTTATAATACAAATTTTAAAGTTATATTTTACAGGATTTAATAACTATTATGTTCCACAGCCATTTCATTCAAAAAATTAACTTCATTCAGGAACTAACAATTTATGTGTGTGTGGAGTCGACACTCTCATCAATAGAGGGCACTTCAACAGAGAACGCCCAACCAGCAGCGAAGAGTTTTCCTTTCATAAGACAGAATACAAATGCTCATGGACTGTCTCTTCTCCGGCGGAGCAGTGGTCGATCAGAGCTTGCCAGCTATTAACATGTTTTTGGTGTAATCTTTTTCGTCTAAAGAGCAGCATGACTCGCTCGCTCTTAATTCTTAACGTTTTGTCCTTTCATGTTTTAATTAAATGTTTTAAACCTTTATTACTGCCTGTTTACTTATTCTCCCCGCAGACCATATAGGAACTCATCTGATAATAAGTAACCCTATTTAAGTAAAATCCTCTAGATTCCCCGCCTTTTTTAAAAGAAAGTTAATAAGGAGATTCAAATATCATTCCCCGAAGTTTATCAAAGAAATGAAGGTTCATCTGCCCTGTGAAACATCGACGAAATTGGATTCCATCTTCGCATCGGACCGCGTCGAAAATGGCTAAACAGGAAACGCCCCCGTTCCTTGTTAGAAGTAACGTGGGATGTCTTTGATGATCTTCAAAAGCTGTGAGAAAATTTTTTCTTGGTGATTAATCTATTTGAGTAGTAAATGTGAATGCTTGAAAATCGAAATACAACTGTGAGAAAATTTTAGAATTATTAATGTGATGAATAATTTTTTAATGAATACATTAGATATTTTGATGAAGTGAATTTTTGATTGAAGTTGAATTTAATTCTTCCTTTATCTTATAAGTATAAATGATTAATTTGATGATTTTGAAGGGGGGGGAGGAGAATTGATTTCAAGCAAAAACAAGCTACTTTCATTTTCAGTTGTTTTGAATTAAAGAATTTGATATATCTTGAGGTTTAAATTACTCACATATTGAAGAAAAAATTGAGTATAATTATTATGATAAAGAAAAATTTTGAGTGTGTGATAAATGTATGAGAAGTATACGAAAAAAAAATATAATAGTTTTAAGTTGTGTTGTCAACTTCCAGTTTCAAATTTTGAAATCAAAGCATGGAATTATATTGATATAATGAAAAATATGTGTATATTAAAGATATTTGGAATCGTGAGTGAAGAAAAAAATAATTAGTTTTGTTGCAAGTAAACTATATTGCACTTTCGTTTTGAATTTGAGGTTTAGAATTACAATTATTGAATACAAAATCGAACTTTATTTCACTTGTGGTATTTGTCAAACAAAAGTGTTAAGTTAATAATTACAACAGAGTGTGGAAACAAAACTAAGATGTTTTCATAGGAATTTTCAGAATATAGTTGAATAAAACACAGTAGTGAATTTGATATTTTTTAATATGAGTTGCATTTTGATTGAAAGTTGTTTTTTTTTTAAAGAGTAGTGTCAGTGTGAAAATTAAAAATTTTGTAAACAATGGCTTACACTTACTGTAAACAATGGCTACACTTAATGATTTTCTAAGGTAGCCAAGTGTTTAAACACAACATTAACAAAATAAAACTCCTACACTGTTTATATTTCGAGTCAGCTAGAGATAAACAAAATCTAGAAAGAGAAAATTGAAGCTAGATTGAAAAAATGTACTGGATTTCCTCCAGACTTTGATTATGTAATTAATGGTATCCCCGATTCTCTATACTGAGCTTCACCTTAACTTGGCAGCACTGAGAAAGGTAGAAAATGTAACAATCCACTTGACAGATTGTTCCATATTGTTTCGGAATATAAAATAAAAAAAAAATTGATAGAAATTTGTTAAAAAATGTCATACATCATAAAACTAATTGTTTTAAGGATATATTTCAAGTTCATAACATGTTTAAACCATTTATTTTTTAAGCTAAGCGAATGAATATCGTCGAAACAGTGACGTAATGGATTTCTTGTTTGGCTGAAAACCAGTTTTCAAGCTTTTTACGCTTCCACACCAATTGCTTTGCGCCTTTGCTATCAATCATACTTACAATTCTCATTCAAGCTATTCTCTTTGTTTTTGTTTGAGATTCTAAGCATAGCTAAAGAAGGAATTTCACCGACCACTCTGTATATAGCATCAAAGAGATGAAAATCAATCCGATGTGGAGCCTGGAGAAACATTTTGAATGGTTATTCTTGGCTTCAATAAGATAACCCTTGAGAATCTGTCAATCAGATAGTTAAAAAGGTTTCTCGACTAACTAGTGTTTCTAAAAGAACAATTTTTCATTTGAAAAAAGAAAAGATGTTAAGTTACTTAAGTTCTGCAAGTAAGCGTAGAAGGCTGATAAAAAGTACGATGACTTTACATTGTCATGCATTCGACGAAAAATTCAGTTTATTGTTGTTGTTGTTGTAGAAATGAGATTCCTACAATACAAAAAGTTCCGAAAGAATTCAACGACGATACCAATATTTTTCCAAGAAATGTGCGGCTCTTTAAATATAATTACATGATTTAAAGGGTGCACTTGCTTTTGGTTTGCTTTTTTCTTTCTTGCTTGCTTCTTAGAAGTTCGAAGGAGAATTTATGGCCTTTTATAGGAGTTAGGGCTTTTAGTAGTTGCAGATGCTCCCAGCTGTTCATTTCATTCGGTCGATTTTTATTTGTAGCGACAGTCATGACGAAAAGAAAGTGTTTATCTAATACTGAGATATGCAAAATAATAAATGAATCTGACAGTAATGTTAGCGAAAATAATCCAAATCTGTACATAGACATTAAAGTAAAAAAAAGGGGGGGACTAAGATGTGCCCTTTGCTCAAAATCTTGCGTAAAGCATCAAAATATGTGTGTAAGACATGTGATGTTGTACTAAGCATAGATTTTTTTTTATAAATATACCATACAGCAAAATAAGATTTATCTTTTATATATTCCATATAATGGTGCATCATTACACCATGAAATTTATGAAACATATGTAAATATATTTTGTATTTTCTTAAAAGTATGATTTTTTATGTAATTTTATGTATAAAACATTCAATTTTCGTTTAAATCTTTTTTTTCTTCTTTTGTATATATTAAGTTTAATGCATTTTAAATAATATATGTAAATACGAAAATATTTTAATGAATAATAGTCGATTTTAGAGGAATTTTTTTCACGAATTAGGCTTAATATCTAAAATCGTCTGGGCACAGCGGAACATTCCGTGGTAAGAAGCCGCCGGCCCAGAGAAGCACTTCTTTTTTTCTCCCTCCAGATGCGAAAGGGTTAAGTGACCTTTGTAATAATGTCAAATTTATATTTGGGCCTGAACAAATTAAATCCTTTCAAGATCTGAAGAACATTCCATCTCAAAATCCTGTTCTTAATGTTTATCAACAAGGTCTCCGCTTAGAACTCCACACAGATGCAAGCGTCCTAGGTTTTGGAGGTATATTCTTGTAAAAATCTACCTATGACAGACAATTCCACCCCATTCAATACTTTAGTCGTAAAACAACTATTCAACAAGAAAAGAGTCATAGTTATAAATTAGAAGTTCTAGCCATTATTGAGGCACACAAAAGATTTCGAAATTACCTATTAGGAACAAAATTTTAAATTATTCCAGATTGTGACGTTTTTCAAAAACGATGCAAAAAATGATCTACCTCCTAAAATAGCTTGATGGGCACTAATGGTTGAGGAAGTTCACTATGAAGTTTGTCCAGACCGGGTAAGCAATTGAAACATATTGATACTTTGAGTAAATACCCAATACTTTTGATTTTTTCAAATGGTGTCACAAAAAGTCAAAGATGCCCAAGATCAGGATGATTTAATTTCTCAAATCAAATGCATGAATTCTACACCAGTAGATGATTATTTTCTTAAAAATGGTATTTTGTATAAATTACACAAAGATAATAAACTTTTGGTAGTTCCTCAAATGATGAAGTCAGAAATTATCTAAAATGCACATTCATAAGATCATTTTTGTTGTCAAAAACTGAATTTATTGTGTCTCGTGATTATATCATTCCCCACCTTAAAAATTTAAGAAGTCATATCAAATTGCATACCATGTATCCTTTCCTCTCGAAAATCTGGTAAACAAGGATTGCTTCACCCTATTCCCAAAGGAGATAAACCCCTCAATTGTTATCACTGTGAATTTTTAGGACCTTGGCCTCCCACCAAAAAAGTGTTATAAATATATAATTACAGTCATTGAGGCTTTTTCAAAATTTGTCTGGATTTATTCTGTAAAATCAACATTAACTAAAGATGCATTAAACAAATTAACACTTCAACAAACATTTGGAAATCCTTCGAAAATAATTACAGACAAAGGTTGTTCATTTACATCCACAGAATTTTGAAATTATTGTCAAGAACAATCAATTCAAATTACCACTGGCGTACCACGTGGAAATGGTCCGGTTGAACCTATTCATGGAACAATCATTCCTGTTTTGACCAAACTGGCAATCAGTGAGCCAGATAAGTGGTTTAAATATTTCCCACGATTACAACGTATTCTGAATAGTACAACCACACGTAGTACTAAATATACACCTTTTCAACTTTTAATTAGTATTAAAATGAAACAAAAAGATCTTGAGACCAAACAACTTCTTGAAGATGAACATTATCAAACAGTTATACATCATAAAGAAATATTAAGTGATGAGGCTAAACAAAACATCCTAAAATTACAGAAAGAAAACATACAACAGTATAACAAACAATGTAAACCAGCCTGTATGTATAAACTTGGCGATAAAGTAGCCATACAACCGCACACAATTTGGCACTGGACTGATGCTTCACCCAAATTGGTCCCTACGAAGTAACCAAGATCAACCCCAATGATCGCTATGATGTTCGGAAATTAGGATCCCCACGAAGGTCCTAACCGAACATCAACTGCTGCAGACAAGATGAAAAAAGAGTGTACAAACTGACCACTACTTTTTGCATTCACTTTATGTCCCTTTATCTGCTTGTGCTTTTTCCCCCCTGTCATTTCAGATACCTTGTTTGACATCAGCCAAGGTCGTCTGGCCAGTCAGAACGGACGTATGGAGTTGCCACTCTAGTCAATAGAGGGCGCTTCAACAGTGAACGCCCAATCAGCAGCAAGGAGTTTTCCTCTCATTTGACAGAACACAGATATTCATGAACTATCTCTTCCCCGGCAGAACTGTTGGCCTACCTGAATTGGCCCTTGATAATCAATGCCACAAGCAGAGTAAGACAGACGCTGATATTTTAAAATGTAATTTTATCTACAGGATATTTACAAGACTCGAATCAATATCATTACTCTTTAAGCCAAAGGCTACAGTATCACAGTCAAGTCATACTACAATCATAGCGATGGTCTCATCAATCACAGCCAAAGTTACTAGAATTAAATATTCAATTCAATTTCAGAAAGTATAATTATTTTGCATAGACTATGATATTAGTCAATGCAAAATAATTATCCTTCCTTAACATGTAATAACTGCTGTAATGACATCATTAAGCAATGATTTATAAAAATTATTGATAACTCATATTTATGGTTCAGTTCCAAGAAAAGCACTTCACAATCTACATAAAGAGGTTTAAACAATGTTAATATTGCTTGAGGAAACTTAGTTATATGTGTGAGAGAGAAATTAATCCATTAATACTTCATAAAAAGATCTTTTGAAAAATGAGAAATGCAAGTTCCCTTATTGATAAAGTTATAACAAATAGCATTCAATGAATATATCCTCTATTTAAATTTTAATACGTTACACAATTCAATTTCTTTAAATTCAACCCTATGTGCTAAATTATAATTCTTTCATCCACTTAATTTGATGTTATTTAATTTAATCCTAATTTAAGACCATGGAAAATATTTTAGAACTTTAATAATCTATATAAAAATGGACAAAAGTAAACATGATATTAAAGAGAGAGATCTTCAATTACGGTTCTTTAAAATTGTAAAACAAAAATAATTTTATAGGAAAGTATAATAAATATACTTATCAAAATTTAGTAATTGTAGCTATCTCATGCATTATTTTTTTAGACCATTTTGTAGAGTGGGCCTATTTTATCTTTCTTTTTTAACTAAGTAACCACTGAGTATTCCATTTTAGATTTTTGAGTTAATAATTTAAGACACAATGGTTGAAATATTTTCATATTTTATAAGCATCTATAAATATTTCCTGCAGACTTCATTCTCAATCAAAATCATGACTCTTAGTTAAAAGCATACCTTCTCTTCATCCCCTGTGCTTTCCCCTTCCTCCCAGTCTTGAATCATGCATACAAGAATTGGGGCATTAATAAGAAGATTCCAAGCACTCCACTAAAGGTTACCAATTTATTTTGTACAAAAAAATATAATCCATATATAGCAATTGAATATTACAAAATACATATAAAAATTTAACGCAAAAAAATAATGAAAGTCGAAAAGACAAGTCAGCTCTCAACCATTATAATAAATTTTAATTTAGATTATTCTGATCAATGACTAATTCTCTCAAAGTTTAAATTTTTAAATGCTCTAAAACATGTTTTTCATCCCTGGAAGACCTGAACTATTACTGTCAGGGAAGATACCAAAATTTGTTAGTAAAAAAATAATTTTCAAGCCATAGAATATATTGGAAATTTTTTTATTCATCTTCGTTTTACAATTTTTTTTTTTTTTATAATATCCATAAATCATGCAAATAAAATAGATTAAATCAAAAAAATATATAAATTGGGGACGTGTGAAAATTTTTTTTTTTTTGACGGAGGCTTAGTAGTTAGTATAAAGTTTGGAAATTGTAGTTCTTAAAGTACTCAAATTTAATCACACTATCTAATGTCAACAGAAGAATTACTTTCAATACCATCACAAAAAAAAAAAAAAAAAAACCATTTACTTCAGAAAAAAAAATATATACCTCAAAATCCTATTCAGAGTTAACTACACTGGATAAAAGAAACAGTATATGAGAATTTGATTAAATTATTTTAACATTGTCATTTGCATTGCAATTAAAATAGAAACAGAAAAAAAATAAAAATAAAAAAAGGCTGAACCACTCTTCAGACTGAGGATTTAAGCAATGCCAAAAGAATTAAAACATAAGATTCTAGACTTCAATACAACACCAAGAATCATTTTGATGAAATTTCCTCCAGAACAAAAAGTTTATGTTCATGACCTAAAGCAACAATAATTTTTGTTACACATATTAAAATATTTTAAGCTTAGTTTTAATATATAAAACTTAAACGTTGTCAAAAGTTCACTGATTTCTTCAATCATACAAATATCACATCCAATAATTTATTAAAGTTACTATAACATATTTACAATTACTATTACTTGTTGCTTAATTTGTTTTATATGAATATTCAATACATATGTTCGGCGGCCAGTGGATTTTCAAAACCATGGAGGGGGAGAGTGTTGGTGACCTTGATGCGGCAGCGTTGTTTGAACCCTGGTCCAGTGGGTTCGAAGGAAATTTTACCAGTCCCTTTTTATTTTTTTCATGCTCTTACCAACCAGACTGAAAAGACATCTCTTCTGGCTGGTTAAGTAAGGCCTTTTAATTTCTAACGTTGTTGTAGAAGAGAGTCGCCGCATATGCATTTTTAATATACGATTAATATTTAAGTAATTTACATTAACCCAATTCCATTTACACCATGTATTTATAATAATAGTTCATGCTACTGTGACCATTGGCCATTAATTGAGCCATTTGATAAATGTGGGGGGGGGGGGGAA
>BMAW01083863.1:274193-292527 GCA_019974015.1 Nephila pilipes | reverse complement strand
GAAATGGAAATCAATATGATACACATCAAGTATTGTTCACTCTTTGAGTTTGATTTACAATATGATAAACACTATAACCTAAAGTAACATTTGACAACTGGGGAAGATGCAAATAATGACAGTACACAGTGTCAATGTTTTAAAAATTACAGGATGACAGGATAAACAGTAAAATTCAACCTCTGTCTGAACATATAGCAGATTTAATTTTTATAATGGCTCTTTATTATTTTTATATAATATATAGAAAAAATGATTCACTTCAATTGGTTCAGAAGGTTAGTCTCTAGCTCTTTCTTGCGAACTTTTACAAAACAGCATAAAAAACAGTTTTAAATTCTCATTATTTCTAGGGTTTAAAACTAAATGTATCAAATTTTAAGATGAAAGTTATTACGATACAGATAAAATACAAAAGAAACCACTAAAAATATTAAATTGTTCCAACATTCAGAAATTTTCAAATAATGACTCACACTAACCAATTTTTATAAGCTCAGTCAGAATTGAGTTTTAAAATTCCTTCAGAGACCTGCTTGATACATTTATATAAAATTAAACTGATTCTATTAACATAACAGTAGAATTGCATAATTTTGATTTACTAATGATGTATTTTACTTCAAATAATGATCTAAGATGGAAAAATTACCTTAAGTATATAGGATATATATCAAAAAATAAAAAAATTAATATTTTTTACTCTACACTTCGGCTGGGCTTTAGTATTGCCCACCCAAATTTTTCACCAAAAAGTACTGCCAAGTTTGGCGATACATGATAATTCATATCAACCCATACCACATCCCATTGGATGACACTCTAAGTGATATCTAAGTTTTAAGAAATAGTTTTTTATATGAAAAAAAGAAAAATTTCCCAAAATTACGAAGTTCTATAATTGTTTCAAGGAAAATATACAATATTATCATTAAAAGATTAGGTTCATTAATACCTTTTGAATTATTTTCCATATGATGAGTAAAATATTTTGTATATATAAATATTTTTAAAAATAGCACTTAAATACAAATATATCTGAAAAATCATGTCCATATTCAACTTAACCGGAAAAAACTTTTTGACTAAAAAATTATTTTATAGTTCAATAAAATGATTGAAATATCATTATCAGGTACAAAAAAAATCCTAAGTTCTATGAATAATTTTTAAAACATAAATGTCACAAAAAGAAAGAATCTTAAATTTGGCATTTTATTTTCCCCCTTATGTCCTAGAACCCTTAATAATATCTATAAATTTGTAATACATTCATTTATTTTTTGAACATGGAATTTCTTTGAAAATTTTGATGGTAACTCTTTTTTGAAACAGGGTATTTGGCACAAAAATATGGCATCAAATTTGGCAGGTGGGTGATACTAAAGCTGTTCCTAAACTTCTCAGATAATTGGCCATCAATGGCATTCAAAATTAATAGATAAAATAATTATGTACAATGAAAAGCTATTAATGAATAATTTTAACATTACAAAAATAAACTTTTCATACAGATATTGAATGTATTTTTCAGTTAAACACTGAGGCTTAAAATTAATTGGTTCAAGTATAAATAATGATAAGCACTCAAATGCCTAGTTTTAAACACAGATGAGAAACAAAAAAAATCTCAATTCTACATGTTTCAGGTTGGATATTAAAAAATTATGAAAATTTACAATATTTAAGATAATTACAATTAAAATTTCTAAATTGATCTATTTTTAATAGAAGAAAATTTATATATTTAATAACTGATGAAGTATAGAAAGCTCTATTCTTATAATGAATATTTAAATTAAGTTCACTTTTAAGATTTGAACTTACAATAAAAAAGAATGTTCTCTTTTTAAACCCTGAATATATATTTTCATGAATTTAAAAGGTTTGATGAATTTTGGTTTTAAATCTATACAAGTTTTAAGATAATCTTCAATTTTCCAAATTAAAATAACTACAGCACTCTCTTCATAATCCATGACTTCACCTTTCCAGCCCTGCCAGTAATCCAATGTTCTTACACATGCCAACATATCATAGAAAATCATTTTATTCCTCCTACTTCAATGGAATAATGGAGGCTATCAATACAAAATGGTACATTTTTTGTAGTTTCATTTATTTCGTATACATGACACTTTTATTTGCATGTATTTGCACTAAATTATATTCAATAATATGTAGTTTTTGCAATTTAATTGTGTTATTTTATAGAGTTTTACCAGTAATCTGGCATTGCACTGGTCCAATATAACAGCAAAACTACCAAGAGAATACTGGATTATAAATTAAATAATATAGAATCTAGCACCTATTTTTGATCTGAAAAAGTTTAATAGTTTAATAGTTTCCTAAGTTGAATATGCCAATGACAAATTTGTACCTAAATAAAACGTAGTGATGAAAAGACTCCTCAAATATGTTAAGAGTTGGATTCGGATGGGAGCGCAGTTGTTCCGTAATAAAAAAAGTTGCTAATGTGGAAATAATACTTAAAATATACTAATTATATAGCTAATTTCATAATATACATTATGAAAGCATCCCTTCAAAACATTCAAAATCATGAAAATAGTAACCTGTTCCTTAATCAGATCTAAAAGTATTAAGCATCACGAATTGTTAAAAAGTGTATAATTAATATGCACATGCTGAATTATCATAAGAATAAGAAAATAATGCATGAATCAAATTATTTTAAAAACGTGATTAATCCAAATTCGGGTTTATCATGTATTATAACAAGCCAACTAAATTCATTTTTGAAAATTATAAGATAAAGCAACATTATTCTCGAGGTTACATCTGAAAATTCGAAAATAATGTCTCAGAAAACCTTTCCTCCAACTTAGATTTTTGAGAAAATCTTAAATTCACCCAGCATCCCTTCAAAAACATACAAAATCGTGAAAATTGTAACCTGTTCCTTTAACAGATCTAAAAGTATTACGCATCACGAATTTTTAAAAAGCGTATAATTAATATGCACGTACTGAATTATCATAAAAATAGGAAAATAATGCATGAAACATGAAAAATTGATTTAAAAACGCGATAAATCCAAATTCGGGCCTATCATGTATTATAACATGCCAACTAAATTCATTTTCAAAAAAATATAAGATTAAGCAACATTATTCTCATGGTTACATCCGAAATTTCAAAAATACTGTGTCAGAAAACCTTTACACCAACTTATATTTTTGAGAAAACCTTAAATTCACCCATGTCATTTCAGATTATTCAATTACAAACGGAATGTCTGATATACTTCTTAAACACGCTTCACTCAGAGTACTCAATTTTACACAATTATTAGAAAACGCCACACAATGCCGGTTTACATAATTAGTTATATCAATACAATATATTTTTTGTTCCTGAAATATTACAAAAAAAAACATAACAAATAAGCATTTTACCTAAAAGAATGGTCATGTCTTCTAGCCATAGTTAATCATGAAACTTTCACAAAATATTTTTCTGAATTTTCGAACATTGCCACTACAAAAAAAGATAAACTAAACTATTTCAAATCACTCAATCGAGGCTAGTCGAATAACACTTTTCCATGCAGAAGAAAAATAAGAATTTAAAAGAACTCTTAATTATTTTTTTTATTCGGTATGGAAAATATATGTATCAAAATGCCGAAGAAGCCTAGATAAATTTAAAAAGAAAGATTTGAGGACAGTGAGCACAAGTAAGCATCATTCACAGTTTGGCTTGTAACTATGCATCTACATTGGTCGAAAAAATAGTCGAGCATCGTAACCCTTTCAAAAAAATGATTGGAAACGGAAAACGACCAGAAATGAAAGGAGGAATATTCTCAATGCATGTTTTCATCCCAACGGGAAGTCAACCTTCACATTTTTCTCCCACTTTTTTTTTTTCAGTCCATTTTAGCAGTCCAAGTTTTTTCAGTCCATTTGACACAGTTTGTGCTGCAATTCCTTGTTCATCTACTGGATACAGTGCATGTTAAAGATGAATCGGTAGCCTTTCATCAAGCAGCACTAGGAGGTGTTTCCCTCCACATGCATGTCGTCCTGATGATACAGTTGATCGAAAAAATAGTTGAGAACCGTGAAACTTTCAAAAAATGACTGGAAACGGAGAACTACCTGAAATGAAACCAGGGGGCTTCCAATGCGTATCCCCACGCATTTTTTATTCAAAAGGGGTTCAATTACTCAAAATACCGTCATTTTGTACTCACATTTACGCAGTTTTACATGAATATTTTTAATTAAAGTGTTATTGTTATTGCAGTGTAGTCTTCGGCTCAATTTTTTTTCCCACACAGAGAGGCGAGTGAATATTCCACCCGAAATGTGTGGTTTGAGTAACCATCATGACACAGGTTTAAGGAACAAAAAAAGTCTTACTGCAATACAACCTTGTACAATCCAATGGGTATTTACAAGTTTTAAAAAAAGTATTACATTCCAATCTTGGTACAATATGTGTTTTGAAAAAAAGAGACCAAGAATCGAGGGGTCCCCATTTTTTCGGTAAAAACGTCCAAGTTTTTCATTCCATTTCAGTCCATTTTAGCAGTCCATTTTAATTGTCCATTTGACACAGTTTGTGTTGCAAATCCTTGTTCATCTGCTCGATACGTTGCGTGTACCAGGCGAATAGGCAGGCCTTCACCAAGCAGCACTCGGAGGTCTTTCCATCCACATGCACGTCGTTGAGAAGATAGCTGGGTACGTCAGTACCACACAAGTCTCTGTACCTGGGCAGGTGCTCCACCGACACGATCAGTATTCCGTACAAGGCAAAGAGGTGCTTCTGTTCGGTGCCATTGACCAGCACTACCTCTCCTTCCCCTAGGTCCAGGTGAGCATACAGTCTCCGAAAGTTAAACTACAACCCCTCCAGAGGCACTTATCTCGGGATGTCCAGCGGTAGGTGAAGGTGCTGATGCATTCACCGGTGGGTATAACTGTCCTTGGAAGTCATCGGCAGTTATGAGTGGTCCACAGTCAAGATAAATGCTTCCGGATAGGAATTATCTTCAGGGATGCGGGCTAAAGCAACCTCAAGCGGCACGGGTCGCCAAAAGCACTGAAACACGATGGTATGAGCAAAGAAGGCAATGCGAGACATGTAGAAGAAGAGATCTGAAACAATCAGAAAGACTGGATGCGGCAAGCGATTCGCATTTTATAACATGTAGGTGCGGATGTGTGACACATCCTGTCGCGGGCGGTGAGTTTCCATGTTTCACTATTCAATCATAATAATGTAAAATTCTAACCCTAAGAACCATCATTAGCAAAATATATTTTGCCCGCAAACACACTCATGAATCACAAGTTTTTAAAAGGATACGTTCCAATCTCGGAGTATTATGTGTTTTGAAAAAAGGAGGGCCGAGTCGAAAAAAACAGTCGGTACCTTTTTTTTCCGAAAAAAAGGGCTTTTTTTTTTCAAAAATTTAGTCCATACTTTTCAAATCCATTTCATTTAGAATTGTTTGTATCTTGCTCAGATACTTTGCAAACCGGTACCTTTTGACCATAGTGCACTCCAAAATGTCCCCATCCTCACGGACTTCGTCGTGAAGGTGTTCGAGCAAGGTGTGGTTGTTCAGGTACACAAAATTTGAGCAAGGTAATCAAGCTTAACGTGGACATTCCAAGACTTTCAAATATCTTTTTTTGGTACTCCCCTTTCATCACGATGGAGCCAAGTTCACCTTTCACCAGGGGATGAAACTTGTCCCAAAGCAAAAGGTGATATGTTCCATCGCACACGCTTCGGGAATCTGCAGGGATAACGCGGATATGATCGTTGATCCACCGGTTGGTTCTAAAATCTTTGGATGTCAGGGGGAGTTGGGAGAGGTCCATCTTGATGACACACATCTGAAGGTCACTACCATCCTCAGGGATCGTGACAACAGAGAGTTTAATGGCGACAGTCTTTCCACTGTGTTGAAATACGATGGCATAGGCAAAAAATGCTGCACGAGACATTGTTAGTGAATGAGAGAGAGAGAGTGCCCTGAGTCAAAATCAGAATGATTTTTGCTACTGGTGTCTCACCTTATATGCTCTTCAGGAGCGGAAATATGATGTCAAACGACACGCCATGGAATAGCGTCCTCCTGGAGCATTACCCAAAATTCCAAACACGTCAGCCAGCGAATGTAGGCCTCGGTCGTACAGGACATAGCATTTACGGAATAGGCATTCGGATGCTTGGGTTGACCCTGTTGGCAGGACAGGGGATGACCGAGCTGGAAAGTGCGCAATTCCACACACAGACCCCACGTCAAATCCAAATGACTCGTAAAGACGACCGCCGTTTTTCGAAACATGTGGGGAATGTGAACGCCAAAGTTGGGTTCAAACAAAACGAGGTAAGGATAGTCGGATTCGTAATACGTGAGGCGATCCGGCCACCCACCCACATTTCCAAAGACAATGGTGTTTCGATGCCGACATTGTTCCGACAAAATTTGCAGCGAAGCCATCGTCTCAGGTCTTGTTTTGTCAAAAAAAAAATGACACCTAAACAGTGGAATGAATATGCATTCCAAGCTGTCAGAAACACTCGTGAATAAACAGAATGTTTAGGAGCAACAAGATTTGAAAAGGCCTATTCCAAAGATTCGACTTTTTTTGGACAAAAAAAATGACACAACTTTCAGGTAATCAATTTTATTTACAAAAAAAAAAAAATTACAAGTTCTTACAAAGTTGTTTTACACAAAGATTTTTTTACAACTCAAATCCATTGGTCTGATGGATCTGAGTCCAATCTGATAAGATTTACAACTTTTAATGTAATCATAGCTGATTTTCGGCACGGTCAAGTCTAATGCCATGTCTGCTTCCAATGCCAAGCTGCTTTCGAGCCCATTCAAAAAGGATAACAGCTCTTCCTCGTGAAATATGGATGGTATGGTGTGAAGCAACTTGGGCTCGTTGGGGTTGACTAATGGGATAGCAATCTTCTCTGGAACCGAGTAATCATGAAACTGGAGTTCCGAAAAATCCCCAGGTGCAGACACCGCAGACATTAAATCATCCTATGCCTGGTCAGCGGTCAGCGTAGGTTCAGGTAGAACTGGGGCAACCAAAGGTGCAATAGTCTCTGGTTTAGGAGGGTTGGTAAACACAGGTTAAGGGGGAGGAGCAGTCAACACAGGTTCAGGTCGAGGAGAGACTACCACAGGTTCAGGTGGAGGACTGGACAACACCGTCTCTAGCTGGGCTACCACCACAGGTTCTGGTGGGGAGGTATACCCCGGTTGAGATATAAACACTGCCGTGGCTGGTTCAGGTGTCGGAGGTCTCTGAACTCATCTCGTGGCCGGGGCGATGCGCATTTTTTTGTATCGACTGGGAACTTCGAAGGGGTTCTTTGTCATCGGTCCTGACAAATGTACCCAGAAAAGGGTAGGTCTTTCTTTAGCAGGTGGATAGGACGGTGTCGGGGGAAGAAGCTTGTAAGCTTGTTGATGCTAGTGCTTCGCCTTTCGGAAATCGCCCAGACGAAAGCCATTTTTCTGGAGGGTCGGTAAGACGGTTTTGGGCACCACATCCAATGCAAACACAGTCTTTTGAATCTTCATCAAAATGTAGTGTGAGCCGTCAGGGATGGAATAGAATGTATTGGTTTCCAATACGGCCCGATGGTACAGCATCTGGTCTTAGGGTTCACAACTCCTCCGTTACAAGTTGCGTTCCACTCGACTTGTGCGACTGGACGGTGGCAACTCGTAGATGAGCACGGGAACACTGGTCGTCTGGATCAGGTGGGCCATGCCCGTATCTACCTTTCTCAGTCCAAAGATAAAGAAGCATTTGACAATAAATAGGTTATTATAAATGAAACCCATTCTATAGTCCGACTTTTTCAAATTTCTTTCAGAATTTCTCAATAGTCCTTGTGAAACTTTCTCCAACTTGACCGTCTCGGGATCAAACCGATTTTCCACTCGGGTCTCCATCATCGTGCACTTGAATTTATCCAAAATCATTTTCTTTTGAAATCAGGTCGGTGAAGAAAAGAAGACAAAGACGCGTTTGTCTTTGGGTTCCTGATAGGTGATGAACCATCCCTTGCCGGACCACATGTTCCCTCGCATCGGCCATTTTGGGAAGGTAGACGGGCATCACTCGTCCTTTTATTCCGTCCCAGACAGGATGTGGGATGGGGTTTGGGTCACCAGCGTTTCTCAAGGGTGATAAAAGGGGTTGATGGGAAAATGCATAATAGTGCTCATACCTTGGGAAGCCAGCCAACGATGACATTAATTACGGTTACGGTATGGACACGGGCCAAAGTCCTCGTCCCCACGGTTCAGTTTCACATTGGTGATGCGTTTCAAAGGGGAGAGGATTGATAAAGAGTTTTTGAAATGTCCGAAATTGAGCCTTGGATCGAGCATCGGTGACACAGATCGTGCCAATGTTGAAATAGTGAAGACATTTGGACAAGGTCTTGGGACACCATTCGTTCAGAGCATATTACACGACACCGTTAGTGAACGTGCAACCATCCTTGTGGCTACTAAATACCACCATCCCATGGTGGTGGAAAAATATTTGGGGACAGGTTTCTTCCCATGAGGAGATAAGAAAACGTCTTCCAAAAGCGGTTACAAGACGAGGATGGATTCTAAAATCACTTAGGATTGCATTTTGGGCAGGAGACCTAGCATCACGTGGCCTGACATCTTGGGCTCTGGGATCACGTGGCCTAGCATCTTGAGATCTGTGATCGCGTGGCTTGCGTCTAGGAAAGTAAATCTGCGGGAGCTTTTGTCATTATCGGTACGTCTCCGTTTGGAATGCTTCTTCTCCTCTTTGGAACGGGATCGCTTGCCGTCGTGAATCCGTATTCCGTTGAACGACCGCAGCGTCCATGGGTTTGGCAATGGAGGGCCTAGGTCGAGGAGAAGCTACCATGAGTTCGGTTGAGCAGGGCTCTGGAGAAGCAACAGATTCAGCAGAAGGGAACATGGGTCGGGGGGATTCGGTAACAGTTTCAGCAGAGGCTAATATGGGCCGTGGAGAAAACACAAGAGTCGGTGGTAAAGGTGAAAGGGGTGCTGGTAAATCCAACTCTTCAAATTCCGAGAATGAAGCCATGGTTCTCTTTTTCTAACAAATAGCAAAGAATAAGGAGCCGCAGCACAGTAGTTGTATTTAAACCCAGTTCTCAAAAACATTTTCCAGCTGAGAAAAATTTGTCTAACCTAGGAAAAAAAAATGTTTGGATGGGAAAAAGTTTTTCTGTAGAGCTGACAAGTTTGTGTTGAGTTGAAAAAATTTCATCTCCATAACACTGTTGTTTCAACTCTTTTCTTCCCACCGACTTAATCTTGGTCATGGTAAATTTGAAACACTTATTCCTTTTCATTTCCATTATTATTTCTTCCCACCTACCCAACGTTAGTCATGTGTATTTGAAACATTTATTCTATATTGTATTTTTTATGCTCTCTGCCAATGTTGGTAAGAGGAGGGAACTCAAAAATGGAAAGAATGTGCTAGTGATCTTTGTCACCCACACATTCTTTCCATTTTTGGGGGTACATCTTTCCGTTTATTTACACGATGGACAGTTATCTGCTGAGGGAGCATGTCGGATTCATGACAAGGGCCCGTTTTAAGCATTTTTCGTGAAACCTATGCCAACAGTTGGTTTTCACGTGCCGATGCATCACGAGTAAACAAAAAGACACGTTTCGAGCTCTCCAAACACCGCGTCTGGCTAGGGAGCGCTGTACAAAAAGTCCCTCGCCGCTCGTTCCAGCGTCTGCCAATGACTAAAATCCTTAGCTCCACACTGATGCCAGGCCATGGCGGCCTTTCGATACAATTCGGGCTTTGTTAGCTCGGTCTAGAGAGCTTGCCCAAAGGCCCCGTGACCCTGTTCAACCATCGTTTCCACCACGGGATCTTATGCGATCTTGGGCTCATAAAAACAATACAGAGGATATGTGTCCAATTGTCCTGTCCTCCCATCGGGGCAGAGCAGGTTGCACAGGGCCTTAATGTCGTCTTTCAACGTCCAAAACGAATCCACCGATACGTTGCGGGGGGTGTAAGCGTTTGAGATGGACACGAAACTGTTTGAGAAACGCTCTAAACTCTTCAATAGCGGGATTTGGGTAACGTACCAAGAGCAAGGCAAATTGTATTCGTCTCACATGATAAGCAGTAAGGGATACGCGTCATTTCTCAGAGGGAGGTACAAGGAGGGAGTGGCGACTGATGGGTCCTTTTCCATGGATACACGTCTCCAAGCCTGAAGGCGCATGCTATTAGGGAAATGTTTCTCATTTACCTTTCATTCGATATGTTTCTTTCCAACATTGGTTCAACGCGTTTCTCGGGTCCATCCAAGCATACACCTCCTCAAATGGCATTTAAAATACTCGTTTGGGTCCCTCCTCTCTAGACCCCTTCACATCTCCAAACTTGTCCATTTTCTTCCATCACCAAAACACTCTTACTCTACTCCTTACCAAAATACTCTCACTCCACTCCGATCAACCGATGAATAGACCAGGTTAAAAACGAGCAACAGGTTCAGGTGTTTTTTAAAGATAAACAGAGTTTATCTTTAAAAAACACCTGAATTGTAACGATTACCGAGCTTCCAGGTGCAAAAAACTGTTGAAAAAAAAAATCTCAAAAATCAGTGTATAGTAATATTATAAGGACACTTTGTGTTCTTGTCTACCTGAGGACTTTACTTTAAATTTTTTTTAATTATCACGAAAAAGTTTTAATAAGAGGGAGAAGAAGAAAGAAGATACACGAGTTGAATAAAATAGATTTGAAGGAGTTTGGAACCATTCTCGCATGACCTTGAACCCTTTCCATTGGACCACACATTCTTACCCAACATTGGCTAGGAAAATAATCTAGAAAAATGGGAGAATGTGCCGAATGACTGGTCCCGAGCTATGCTCCTTTCCAGCCATCCCGCACATTCTCCACTTTTTCAAGGCCTTTCAATCGTCATACACCACAGGTCTGGGGCACCTGAACAACGGACACGTGTTGTTCGACGAAACGTGTTCCAACAAACAATCCGCGTGGAAGGCATGTCCCCACACAGTGGTTCTCGCCCACAGCATCGTTTGCAGGCAGATGGGACACTAGTTTGCCACTTGGAAGGCGGAAGGAGGCCACTCGCTCGATTACACGGAATCCATCGCCGTTTGAGCAAAAGCCATCCACCGATCCAGGGACTGCGGTCCATGTTCGTTCCAAGTATCCAGGAGTAGGTAATACAGTTTGGTGATGCCGTACTCTTTCTGAATGAAATATCGGAAAGCGAAAATCTTGCGAAAAGGTGAAAAAAGGTATAGGCATCTTTCTTATGGTAGAAAAGGTTACTTTGTCAAAGGTATATTCGTCTTTCATGTAACTCATAGTATAAAGCAGTCGAGCGCAAGGCATACAATGACTCGGCTGGTGGCGGAGCCTGCTTTTATAAGGAGATGGAAGGCGGAAATGGCTTCGAATTGGTTCATTCGACTGATAAGGGTTCTTAAACACGTGCCAGAGGTCCAATGGACGCATCCAGTATTTGAAAGGTAACTGGTCCAACGTTGGCAAGGGAAGGAACCCAAAAAATGGGAGAATGGGCTGAATGACTGGTCCGGAGCGATGCTCCTTTCCAGCCATCCAACCCATTCTCCCATTTTTCTGGGAAGCCATTCTAATCCCGTTCATGTATTGTCCTCCTCATCAAACTGCAAGGGACTGGGGTCTCTGCAAAGCAGCCAGGTATTGCTAATGCTCATGTGTCTCATCAGACATTGAAATGGAACACGTGTCCAGATGTACGGTTTTCTCAGCCCAGTGCATCGTCTGTAGGCAGAGGGTACAATTGTCCGGAGTTTCAAAATTGGTGTTGTTCAATTGGGCCCTGTAAATGTAATCCAGCACCGTCTGAGACAATTTGATCCAATGGGCCATCGTCTGGCGTCCGAGGATTTCCCAAGCCTCGCGGGCAGGCAAGTATAATTTCGGTTTCCAATATTCTGTCCAGATGGCCTGCAAAAAGGCTCCATGCCCCTTTTCGGCCTCTTGCATGTCATCACTTTCAAACTCCCGGGTTTCATGCAGACGACTCGTTGGAAATTGGGTACATCGAACTCGTCATGATTGGGCAGCAACTGTCCCATCGGTGTCAAGATGCTCTATCGGTAAAAAGTGATGGGCACAATTTCGGAAGGCTCCAAGCTGTTTAACTGTTGCCGAAATTGCACGAAAAAATCCATAAACTTGGTGAGATTGGGACGTTGGTAGTTTAACACGATATAGCCAAAGGTCACTTCGTCTTTCATCTTGTGAATCCAAAAGAATGACACGGTTCGCTGCGAAGCCTGCTTTTACAGGGAGAGGAACGCGGAAGTGGTGTCTGATTGGTCCATGTCCCTAATAAGGCTCCCCAAACATAAAAACATGTATCCATTGGAAGGGGAAACATACGCGTGGTTTTCGTCCATTGGGGCATTGCTTCTAACCAACGATGACGGGACATCTAAGAAGGGGAAAGGATTCTTTTCTTATGTGTCTGGGAGGGGAGTTTCTACATAGATTCCAAGTGTGATTGTATGTGTGACTCAAAAAAAGAAACAGATACCAAGGACATTCACATTTTTATTGAAACATTGAATTGATGGTTACAAAGAAAAGGGTATACATTTTTTATTGACACCTTTAAAGGTTGGTTACAAAGGAAACGAATCGAATCAATTGGGTTTGGTGTTTGCACGATGACCAGCACGGTGTGTACCTTTAAAGCTTGCTCACAAGAGATGGCATTTTATGTTATGCCTGAAACATCAGAATTGGGTAGATAATCAATGAGTTCGAGTACTCTTTAGGGATGAGAGCAGGTTTACTCTGAGTAGCGATTCTGGACGCATACACATCTGGAGAAAGCGAAGAACCAAAAATAAACCTTCCAACATCATCAAAAGATACCAGTTTGGAGGTCGCAGTGTCCTCGTTTGGGGAAGCATCATGTTTGGTTGCAGTACCGACTTTCAAATCTTTGAAAGTGGTTCAGTCACTGGGCCCGTTATTGTAACGAGATTCTCCTTCCATACGTGCGTCTTTTTAGAGGAGCTATGGGTCTGCAGCTTTTTTTTCATGGGCGACAATGTGCCATCTCATCCCACAGTAGCTGTCGAAGAGCTGTTGGACAGTGAGGATATTCAACGCATGGATTGACCATCAAGGTCTCCGAATTTAAATCCCATCGAGTATGTATAGGACTTTCTAGGGAGACGCTTGGCAGCACGTAACTTACCACAGGTAACAATTCCGGGGGTCGGATTGGCGGTACCAGACGAATGGGTTGCAATGCCTCAATAACTCATTGACAATTTCATACTCAGCATGTCCCGGAGATGTGGAATCTGCATAGCAGTCAGGGAAGATTATATCCCCTACTAAAGGCTAGATGTATCTGGCTGGACATCTGTCACATAAATGTTTCGGTCTTCAGTGGCATTGGGCTCCATGCTGCTTTTTCAATTAAGTTTCTTTTTATCCTTTTGATATCTTTTTTGGTGAGTGTTGCTTACACAACTCATGTTCTTACGTCTTGGGGATCTTATGGTATTATTTGTGTTGATTTGGAAAGCTTATGCACAACGTTATATAGAAAAAACCCATCTCATTCTTAATTTTTGTACACCAGTGTACACACACGCACGCACGTACGCACGCACACACACACACACACACACACACACATATATATATATACAGGGTGTACCAATAGAGCAAATAACAAACTTTCAGGACAGATAGAGTAAACGTAGACGATGGGAAATCACATAGAAATACATTGTCGCAAACGCTTTCCTGGTGCATTAGTGACGATTAAAAACTCAAGAAAAACGGGACAAGAATAAGAGGAGAAAACATGTTTATTATTCTTAGTACTGAAAGAAACTAAAATAAAAAAAAACATTAAAGAGACATCGATCGTCATCAAAATAGATGTTTGAAATTACGACTGCGGGCTTTGATGCAAGCCTCACATCCCCGGCGCATTGAAAGTCGAACGTTAGTAAAAATACCGGACGAGTCCCGGACTTCCTGTACAACTGCCGCGATGCGTGCAACAAGGCCCTCATCACTGTTAATGAGAGTTTCGCACACCAGTGACTTGACGTATCTCCATTAGAAGTAATCTGGAGAAGGGAGGCCTAGCGATTGAGAGGACCAATGACTTGACCATCCCTCCCGATCCACTGTTGGCCATACTTTGTATTCATGTGGAAACACATATCAATGCTGTGATAGACGGGGGCTCCATCATGCTGAAGCCATACGGAAGAATGTATAGCAGTGGATAAGTGCTCATCGCTCAACAGCTGCGGCAATACTTGCTGAAGGAAAAGCAGATAGTTTGTATCTATCTGACATTGGGGCAAAAAGTACGGCCCGACAAGGTGGACTCCTACGATGCCAGTCCATACATTTACTAAAGACTGCTCTTGGGCTGCACGGGTTCTTGTTTCATGTTAGTTCTCCTCTAACCACACTTGGTGGCTGATCATACTCCCATATCCGAACATCAACACAAGCGAGAGGTGCAATGTGTGGCCTCTTAAAATGTAGCATTTGGAAAATCCTTAACAAATTCTATGCTCATACATGTGGCCACAGTAGCCTAGTGGTCATGCGATCGGACTCGCTGCCGGTGGTTTTCGTCGAGTCGTAGGTTCAAGCCTTGATGCCTCTAAAGACCCGCTATGTTTCCAGGGCTGATGCTCGTTAAATCTGTCGTGGCTCAAAGTCCTCCCTTTGGCGTGGTGTGGAAGTTAGGAGAGGGTAGATCAGCTCAGGTGTTGTGCTCGTCACTTGACTAAGGTTCAAAATTAAGAGCTCTGTCACCAATAGCCCTTGTGTTGCTTCTAGTACAACGTTAATAAAATCAACCAATAAAACTTATATGTTTCATCAACAATAATCGCTTCAATTGGCCTACTGGCCCATCTCTCATCAGTGGTCCTAATTTTCAGACGGCGTTGTCGTTGGGAATTACAATAAGCAATGGTATTATGAACTTGAAAAAAAATTAAATTAAATAAATTTTAATGTTTTTATAAGCGGAGAATATATTATGGAAGAGAAGAATTTCTTTTCGTTGACAATTCTTTTTTAATCATATTTCTAATATATATGGAAATTTTAATCATATATTTTCAAAGTATGAGGGTAGTTCAATAAATTTTTAGAAAATCCAAGAGATGGCGCTCGTAGCATTGAGGTTTTTTTTTTTTTTTTTTGTTTTGTTTTTAGTAAGCATCATGATTCACTAGACAGCTGTCTAAGGTTTAATTATTTCCATCACATGGTTCCATTTTTATTGTCGATTGAATCAAGAAATTCGTGTTTATTTAGAAAATTGGAAAAAAGTGAGTTTCGAGCGGTGATTAAACACTTATATTAAAAAGGTTTAAGCCGAAAGAGATCAAAGCTGTGTTCAATGGTGTTCATGGCACATCTGTTCCTGTGTTTCCAGTTTTTTACAATTGGATAAATGAGGGTAAACGTGGTCGTACATCCGCAAAAAATAAACGTTGTTAGGGACTTCCAGTAGAAGTGACTACTCCCAGAATAATTAAAAAATATCCATGATATGGTTTTCATTGATTAACGAATCAAAGTACGAAAAATAGTTGAGGCCTCTGGCATATCTCAAGGTACATTGTTTTTAATTTTGCATGAAAAATTGGATGTGAAAAAATCTCAGCAATTTGGGTGCCCCGTTTGCACTCAGTGGAAAATAAATGTAATCGTGTGGACGACTCTGAGGCTAGTTTGGCACTTTCTCGTCGTAATCCTGGCGAGTTTCTGCGTCGATTCATAACTGTGGACAAAACATAAATATATTATTACACTCTAGAGACAAAGGAACAGTCAAAACAGTAGAGTTTTTGAAGTTCAACGGGTACCGATGAAAGCAAAGATGGTGAAACCAACCGGCAAGGATATGACCAAGGGTTTTTTGGGATGCACGCGGTATCCCCCGCAACCGATTGCTTGGAAAAAGGAAAAACAGTAACTAAAGAGTATTATGCGTCGTTATTGCACAGGTTGAGTGAAGAAATCAAGAAAATGTTTAAAAAGATCCTCCTCCATAAAGATTGCACGGTTGCACACCTGTGCAGTTTCGATGGCCAAACTCAAATTATTAAAGTTTGAATACAACATCCACCGTATTCATCGGATTTGGCCCCCAATGACTTTTTTTTTTCATAACCAAACTTAAAAAAAATAAATCGGTGGACAACGATTCATGTCGAAAGAAGATGTCATCACCCAAAAAGATGCCTACTTTGAGGACATTGCGAAATCTTACTTTTTAGATGGCTTAAGAAAGTTGGAGAAAACGCTTGGTAAAATGTGTAGAGCTAAAAGGAGATCATTTTGAAGATTGAAAAAAAATCTACCAAAAGTAATTTGTTTTTCTCTCTTTATCTAAGGACTTATTGAACGACCCGCATATGTTCTATACTAAGACAAGAAACCAAATTTGGATAAATAGAAAACCCATACGTATGTTAAGCTGGACTCTTCTAATCTTCCTAAAAATTGTAGAACATTCTAATATCATAAAATCACACTTTCAGACTTGAAAATATTCCTGTAAATGTTATTTGCACTTATAAACCAATCAATAAGTGTAAAATTGTTACAAATAATCCACACATTTTTACATTTACGAAAAGTACTTGTATCCTTTTTTCAAGAGGTTTTGCAACCATTTTCGGAAATAACTCATATTTTATATTTAGATACGCCAAATGTATCAAATTCCTTTTTGGAGTTGTAATGAAAAATTGAACTAAAATAAAAAATGAAATATGTCTGAATATGCATTTAGAATGTCCTATTTCAAGGATAGCAATATTTAATTGCAGAAATTATTAACTTCATAAACACAAATGTGGGCTTTTTCATGAATAAAATAAGAAATATTGGTAATAAGAATAACTGCAGCTACCGCATATTTACATCATATGACCAATTTCACGATATTCCATTTTGTATTTTCATTCGCCCTAACCATACAACGGGTAGACTTCGGAACTCTTACCTGATTAACTCTGAGTTTTAAGTATTCATTAATCTTTAAAAACTCAGTTACAAAGAGACCTACAAATTCTGTTGAAACATTTATCATTCCAAATCATGACGATTGAACAGAGCAAAGAAAATTGAAAAGATTTTCTTTTCAAAACTTAAAATTCGAAAAGCGCATCTGAAATCTCTTAAAAAAAAGAAAATTATGTTGTGTTACTTTAATTCTAGAAGACATTTGATCTAATTATGTATCATATATTCATTCTTTTTCAGAAATGATTTCATTCAATTATTTTAATACATTAAAAGATGTTTAAAAAGCATGTTTTGAAAATTGTTAAAATGTTAAGTAAAAACTGTTAATTGGCATAGATCAGGGGTGGCGAACCTTTTTGTATCAAAGTGCCATTTTTTCTTAAAAAATGTTTAATGGGATCATAGACGTGCCGATAAATAATTTTGACTTCATGATTATTGGAAAAATAATAATACTAAATATTATCAGCTCAAGATTCGCTTTTTTCAACAAAAAAATATATTTTGCAATGTCTCAGTTATACGCGTAATTCAAATGAAAGTAACATTAGTGTGACTTGTGTTGTTGTAGATTAGATGACAAATAACTTATATTAGGGTTGTAAGATGTTACTTTTAGTAGAACGCATGCTGAACTGGAATCATCTGTCAAACGGTTTCTAAAAGAGTCTTTAATGTTATTCATCTCTGAAAATAATGACTCACAAGCATAAGTAGATGAAAATATGGTTAAAATAACACGAGTCAGCTTCTTCAAACAATTAAATGTGTCTGGTAACGAATTCCATGTTTCCAAAATTTTATTACTGGCATTTTTACTTATATTGTTTGTCCGTCTTTCTGTTTCAATTAATTCCAACTCTTTTTTTTTGTTTCAATAAACTTTTGAATCCATATTGAGCTAGACTGGAAATCAATCAGCTGCATTTCAAATTCTTCAATTTCCAACCAATAGAATTGGGACAAGTTCAATTTATCAAAAGAAGTCACATCAGGATACATAATAAACTTGAGTGTTTCCAATAATTCTTTGAACTAAGAAAATCTCGCTGAAAATTCATTGATTGAAGAATCAATTACAGAAATAAATTCTTCAGTGACTGTTTCTTCGCCTGGTTCCCCATGTATATCTAAATCTTTGATATTTTTTTAGATTGATATTTTAAATACTTGTAGTTTCTTATAATAATATCGTTCCT
>BMAW01083863.1:242317-273720 GCA_019974015.1 Nephila pilipes | reverse complement strand
TTTTTTAGAAACGCTTTTACAGCATTTCTAGAAAATATAAATTGAAAAGAATCTAAAAACTAAATTCAAAAATTAAATTAAAAAAACAAAAAAAGACACTATACATGTCAAAATAAATCTTTAAAAACTAAAAGCTAAAATAATTAAAACATAAAATTATTAAAACGAAAAGATGAAAATTTGCATTTATAACACAACACGTGTATGAAAACAACAAACATGGCGTATAAATATTATCACAAATTTGGAAATTTACATTTCAGAAGCAATTTAAATTTAGAACAAAGATTTACTCACTTATAAAAAAAAAGCATAAATGCTATATTTCAAGTAATAATACAAAGACTTGAAAAAGCCTAAAAAGAAAGAGTCAAAACAGCCTTGAAACTCACAACCTCATGCAACTTTTCTTCGTGAAGAACAATAATTTTTAACCTTTGTCAAAAAGCTATCACTAAACGCTAGAATGAATCAGTCAACTATTCAAGATTCGCACAACTTACATGGAATACTGTATATTTAAAAAAATTACTATTAAAATACAAACCAAAAAATTAAAACAAGAACAGAATAAAAAAAAACCCCTGAAAGATATAACTAATTAACTATAATATATGTAATGATTTAACTTAATTCCTATTAATTTCTCACCATAACATAATTTAATTTCCTAAATTTTCCCATTCTCTCCTTTAAAAGATAGTGTTCATTCTTATTTCCGGATACGCACGCGATTCCTTTTTTCTTTTTAATTTATTCAATCACGCGTTCTTAAAAATTCGCAGAATCAGCAGATCCCACGGTACAGACTTGTAAAGAGGATCCCTACCAGACTTTAAGTCTACACTTAAATTCCTTTGAAGTCCCTCCACCCAGACCATGTGGTCTCTGACGTATATAGCGAAGTTTCCCTACTATATAAACTAAAACACAACGAAAATGCTCTCTTCTTACTCCTCTCTTTCTCACTCTTGCTGTTATACTCCTGATGTTATAATCTGTACCCAACGGCGGAGTTATGTAATTCACGCCGTGTGGAAATGGTCTCTCTCTCCGCTAAAATAAAATAGTTCTGTGAAACTGAAATTGGCTAAGACTTATGTTATTTAAAAAGTTAATTAAATAGTTGAAAGTAAATTACGTTACATACACATATATATGTATATGAAAGGATTTACACCTTCCTTTCAATTTTGACATATAGTCGTTGAACTATGCTGAACTATCAATCTATTGTCAAATTTGAGCATTAGCTTTATTTTAAAAGATATTCACATTAAACACCACATGGAAGCATTCCAATACGGAGGGCAAAGCAATGGCGTTACAAGCAGAGCGAAAGCAAGAGAGCTAGAGATACAACTCCGCCGCTTGATTTTATGAGTTATAGTGTATTTTTAAAGTTACTATATGAGTAACGGAAAACATTTTTAGGGGTGAGCATTGCGGGTTCGACCATCACGGTGTGAGCGAAAAAGCCAGAAGAGGGGGAATTTTCCCTTATTTTGAGTTTTATAGAAGGGAATTTGCTTTTTAGACGTAATATATCACGTGGTATTGGTGTAGGGATTCTTAGGCACTTTAGCTGCAGACAGAAAGTCTAGTAGGGATTATACTTGCAGGTCTGAATCCGCGGGAACAGCTGATATTGCAGATTTTGCACATGATAGCAGAAATTAAAGTTAAAAAGGAATGGTATCAGGAAATAAGAAGGAATGCTTTACTTTTAAGTGAGAGAAGAGGGAAATTAGGAAATTAAACTCATTTTTCAGTGAAACTATTATAAATTACCGTTGAATCATTACAAACTTCCTCCTCCACAAGATGATGATGTGCGTTAGGTCCTAACACACAACCGTACGAAACAGGAGTGTTAAAAAAAACATAACATTTTAAATTAAGAATTATACCCAAAAATTATACCTAAAAGGAGTGATACCTAAAAATCCATTCGCCTTTACAAAATACAAATAATTTCAACGCAGGAGTAAAATAAAAAAAAATTACATATGAATAGATTATGTAAACATGGATGAATTAAAATGTTACCCTCACTAAAATATAACATTTCAAGTAATCATATGTAAGGTAAACAATAACATATTAGAATGGATTATATTGAGCATGACCAAAGTAAAATATTGAAAACACCATAAATTCAGCTGATGCAACTATTTATGTTGATGGTTTCAGACCATAAAGTAAAAGTCTGATCCTAAATAGAATGTGTATCAGTGTCTATGCAATCCATTTAATATTCAAATAGTTAAAACACTTAAAATTTTTAAAAAATGTAAGCTGTTTAATACAAAATTATCAGTACAGCAATAATTGTGTGGTTTAACACAATATAAAAACAAAAAAATTCCATGAATATATACGTTTAAAAATATTTTTGTAAGTACACTTTATATTGAAATAAAATATAAAAGAAACTGTGCTTGTGTTGTTTGTAGCTATGCTAGAGCCACAGAAAGTGTACACTAGTAGTATAAGGACCACAACAAAAATATATAAATTATATAGTGGTATATGACCCATAAGATACTTTTATGGATAAGGCCAAAATTAAGAAGGTCGCTTTCTTTTTTACTCATACTCCCTATCAGGGATGGATAGATACCATAAATAAAAAGGAAATTCATGTGAGACTGGTTCCTAAGATCAAAAACACTACATGGTCATAATTTTAATTTCGAAGAAATTCACCTAAATGCCTCCTACTTGCCTTCGGTAGGAACCAGCCAGATTAGGGATAAGTTGAATACTTAAAGCTAGTACTCTGGGGAGATCCTCATGCCTCTGTAAGACTGCTGAATTTTTTAAACTTGTTGTGATAGCAATCACAACACCAAAAAAACTCCTAAGAGTGAGAACAGTAAGTGAATAGAAGGAGAAAAAATAAAAAAGGGCAGTATTTTTAAAATTTAATTTTATTATTATGATTATTTAATTACTACTATTATTTATTTATTATTTTCATTGTTGGTTATAGTATGTGCAAAAGTATTGTTTATTCATCTTCAATCAACTTCAGATCTTCTAGGGAGGGTAATAAGTTCTTAACTTTGAAACATGAACAATAACAGTAGATTTCTTAGTTTAGCATTTGGTTTTGTGATTTCATAATTTACATTAGAAAGCTTGTTTACAATTTCATATGGACCTGAAAATACTGGAGATATTTTTCGAGTGTTAGGGTAGTGAAATTCCTCCTTCATTACAATGCCACCTGTTTTAAAAGAAAATTCAACAAAGAGAGCATCATATAGAATTTTATTTTTGTCATGACCATTTATTGTATTATCTTTTGCTAATCTTCTAGCTTCTTGGACTGGAGGATGAAATCGATTTTGATTTAATGGAGGGGAATAGGGTAAATTACCATATAAGAGATAATTGGGGATAAATTTTGTTATAGAGAAGGAGGGGTCGAATTATATTCATTGATAACTTGTTCTAAAAGTTTAGTCCAAGGAATCTTAGTAGGAGAAGAATTCACTTAACATTTTAATTTGTTTACTATTGATTGATCCACTCGTTCATTTTTACCGTTCGTCAGTGGGTGGTGAGGAGAGGTTAACAAATGTTTGACATTGTAATTTCCAAGGAATCTTTTGAATTTAGGTGAAATAAGTGCCCCATATCTGTCTGTTAATAATTTTTGAGGTACTTGAATTTGGAAAATTTGTTTTGGACAATAAGCATAGACTTCTGAGGTTTCACTTTTTGAAGGGAAAGCCCAAACATAATGTGCTGTATGATCAATTATTAAATGAAAATATTTTTAGTGGAATTATAATAGTTAAATCCTCCAAAATATCGACAGAAAGACATCCGAAAGGTCGATCTGTGGGAGGTAATTACGCACGCACTAGACACAGAAACTCACAACACAGGCAAGTATACTGTAAAACACTGAATTTTATTTACAAAACATGCACTATATAAACGAACAGGCACGCCACCTATCGATGACATCATCAAAAGAAAGGCGGGGCGTTACCATCTGAGTTTTGCGATTACCATCCGCAAAAGATCAAATCTTTTTTTGTTCTTTCTTTTTGTTTAATTGACAAACATCACAATGTTTGACAAAAGTTGAGATATCTTAATTAATGTGAGGCCAATAATATTGAGGAGTAATTAAATTTATCATTTTTTGAGTAACTGGATGTCCAAATTTTTCATGAGCATTTTGCAATATGTTTCTCCTTAAAGGAAAAAGTACAGTAGTTTTGACTAAGCTTTTCTTTTTAAGAACAAGGACATCATTGATCTTTTTATATTCAGTATCATTAAAATTATCTAAATTTTGATGTGTTATTAATTCATCTAATTCAAGTAAATGTACAGTATGTTAAATATATTGGGTAGTAGGTTGTCTTGATAACAAATCAGCTTGGATGTTTGCTGTCCTCTTTAAGTATTTAATCTCATAATCATACTTAATTTTAGAGATCCATGAAATAATCTCCCACTTAAATTTCTGACATTATTAAGCCACACAAGTGCGGCATGATCAGTATGAACTGTGAAATTTTTGCCATGCAAGTAGTAGTAAAATTTGTCAAGACTTTCTACAATTGTCAAACATTCCAGTTCTGTACTACAACAATTTTTTTCATTGCGAAAATTCTTGAATAATATGATACAGGATGTAGTTTTTCAGATTTATCGGATTGTTTGAGAAGCATCACAAAAAACATGCAAAGAATATTTAGGATTATATAACTGAAGTACAGGTTTTGTAGCAAGTTTTTCTTTTAATAAATCAAAAGCATTCTGGCATTCTACTGCCCAAAGCCATTGTTTATCTTTTTTTTTTTTTTTTGAAGTAGATTTAATGGTTCCCTAATTTTAGCATATGAATCTATGAATTTATTTACAGATCCAAGAAAAGTTTGAACTTGCTTAACGTTTTTTGGAAGTCATAAATTTTTAATATTTTCAATATTATGATTATCTGGGGTAATATAAGTTGATGAAAGGCATTAAAAATTATAATTCACAAAATATCGTGCAGTGCATTAAAAACAAATAATTTACAGGGGTAATATAAGTTAATGAAGTAATTTGATTTTTAGCAAAAACACAGTTGTAAAATTAAAGTTTAATATTTTCTTCTTAGAAATTCAAGTGTTTTTTCATAACTTTTGATTTCGAATCACAGGAACATATATTGTTTCTTCTTTAAAAAATTTCACTAATAGAACTTAGGACATTTTTAATGATGCTCGGCTTTGAGTCGTTCGGCAGCTGCAAATTGTGAAAGTTCTTGCATAGTTTTTATTGTGCGTAGTCAATGGGCCAGGTGGGTGGCAAGGTTAGCAAAGTTACAATGAGTTACATGAGTTACAGTGTATTTTTAAAGTTACGATATGAGTTACAGCATACATTTTTAGGAAGTGAGCAGCGAGGGTTCGATCATCACGGCCGAAGCGAAAAAGATAGAAGAGAGGGAATTTTCCCTCACTTTGAGTTTTATAGAAGGGATTTTTCTTTTTAGACGTAATAGATCATGTGGTATTGGTGTAGGGATTCTTAGGGACTGTAGCTGCAGACAGAAATTCTAGTAGGGATTATCCTTGCAGGTCTGAATCCGTGGGAACCACTGACATTACAAGAGTTCGTGATTGCATAATTAAAGTTAAAAAGGAATGATATCAGGATATAAGAATAAACGCTTTACTTTTAGTGAGAGAATGGGAAAAATTAGGAAATTAACTTATTTTTCAGTGAAACTATTAAAAATTACAATTGAATTAGAATATTGATGTTTTGTTCGTATGCATTGTTATCTCCCGTGCTTAAAGTCCGCCTGTAAAGAGCGTTTTACGTAAAGGAGTGAGTGTAAGATGCCACACATTGCCTTCAGATCAGATCAGGAAGAGTCTCTGAGTGGACGATATGTAAACAATGAGTTGACAAGGGGTGATTGAGTGTTAAAGGTAATATGCACTGATCACCAAGGTATTACGAAAGGTTTTGAAATAATAAAGGGCAGTTGTTGTTGATACTAAAAAGTGTGTCTGACCTCATATGATGTTTAATGATCATAGAAAGGAAACTAAGTTAATAGCTAAGTAAGCTAAATTAAATACCAGTCATGGTATTATAGTTAAAAAGTTATTATTAAGAAAAGTAAGGAATAAGAGTTCTTAAGATATACTCAAGGTATTGTTAGTGAGACTAAGTTATAAGTGAAGACAAAAGTAGTTTAGCGAAAAAGTGTTAAGATTTATAATTTCTATAAAAGTATAAAGTTAAAGGATAATAAAAAGTAGTAAGAAGTTTATAACATTTCATAAGTGGGATAATTAATCTGCTATTAACTCACCAGGACTGTATTAAAAGTTTTTCTGAGATCAGAGCCTGTATCATCCTGACATTAACCCAAAAGAGCAGTACAAAAGGATGTGCTTTGTAGGATATTAACCAATCAAACTAAGGTATACTCAAGGTATTGTTAGTGAGACTAAGTTATAAGTGAAAAGTGAAGAATAAAGTAGTTTAGCGAAAAAGTGAAATGAATTTTAACTTCTATAAAAGTATAAATTAAAGGATGATAAAAAGTAAAAAGAAGTTTATGTAAGAAGTTTATTATATAAACTATACACTAAACATATATCAATATCTCTCCAAAATAGAAAACTTTAATTTGACTAATTAGTACACATATTTCTTCTACTGATGAATACAACATATTTGTTTCAATCGATATTAAAGCGTGAGTAAACATGCAGGTAAGATTTTACAGATTTTGAACTCGAATTGATACGTGGGAAAATAGTGCTTTTGATTTTATTCATATTTTTCATTAAAAGCAACTTAAAATTAGTAAAATAATATGCAATCAAAATGAAAATGTTCTTTCATTGTTTTCGATTACAATTAACTTTCTCATTACTTTGTATTTCAGGAATGAAAAGTAGAATAGAGGAAAAATTGAATTTTAAATGCATTTATATAAATTTTGGTTTATACTACTAAATGTGCATAATAGAAATTTAAAAGTATTTGATTCAATCATACAGCATTAAACAAAACTTAAACTTTGAAACAGCATTAAATAAAAACTCAGATCATTAAATAAAAATTTTTGCACAAATTATTTGTAATAACATAAGCGACCTGGTTTAATTTCCTAAACTATTAAATCTTATCAACATATTATCTCTCTAATAACTATCTTACTTTCTAAAAAAAGTATTTCCTCATAGTCGTTAAAATTCTTAGAATTAACTCAAATGCTAAACAGAATTATTCTTTCTTTAGCAGCTTTCTTTGAATTATACGAGAAATCTACTAAATGGTGAAAGTGAAATAAAAACTACAGTGTTATTTAAAACAAGTGAAGAATTCTCCCTATTTTGATCAGCACTTTTCCAAAGCTAATTAATTACAAGTGGAGAATACAGAGTATTGCGTAGTCAAAACAACATTCTACAACACAGGAATATTATTTTGTAATACAGCAATGTACGTATTTTATTACATGATAGTTTTAGCGAGTTATAACGGCTGAGTATCACAAATGTGGATCAATAATATACACAATAGCAATGTTTAGAACAAATTACAACAAAGGCAAGAAAAGTCACCAAAACAACACTAGTACCTATGTCAATTTCAGAAATAGCCCGGATATTCAAATGACACCAGAGCATATTTATACACATTTTACGCAAAGTCCAATCACGTTTTACCAAACCTTTTAAGACCTGATTTTATCCAATACTTCTTTTTATCCCAAAAAGAATTTTTCCGTTAAAGCGCCTAATCTGGTAGTTTCTATCATTCAACCGTTTGAGACTATAATCAGTGTTATTCATGGATACGGCGCCTACACCGCAAATATGATGCTGAGTCGATGACCATAAATTCCTCTTTAAACATGAAATCTGAACAAGGGATCGAATGGTGTGAAGTTTCTTTAAATGCAGTTGTAAAAAATGGAGTATTGTTTACCAAAAGTGTCACCAAGACCGATTTTGGAAACGACAGAGGTAATAAGTAGATTAACTATGGGCTTTTTTTTTAAAATTTCCCTCTAAATCATGTCCCGTCGCTATCTTCCCATTGTGAACGATGTACCTAGTCTTAATTTTATTAGTTCCAAAGTAAAAAGCTACAGAATAACAGATAATCAAAAAGATTAAATAAACTCTGATTCCGAAATCAAAGAAAATATTGTAAGACTAAAAAATCAATAGTATTTTTTATGATGTAGAGAGATTTACTTTAAAATACCATTTAAATATTTCCCATACTTTGAAGGTATCTTGCTTATTACCTATCTAATAAGTAATAAGCGTTAGAAAATGACATTTGATTGAAAAAAAATCGCTTCAGTATCTCTTATTAAATTGATACTGAAATTATTAATAATGTATGATAAAATAGTAATAGTAACCCAACAATAACATTATCATATATATAACTTCAAAGGTAATGGTAGGAGAAGTCAAAATTAAATATATATATATATATAAAAAAAAAAAAAATAGGAGAGTAATATTTAGTTGAAGTGTTTTGAGATTCTAAACAAGCTGAAATGATATTAACTTTAAATAATATAGGTGCTAATGTAATTAAAATTACATCTCAATACTCTATAAATTTTTCGCATAGTGTTATATCGAAACCGGAACATCTGTATGATAATTTAGAGCCCTTAAAACAGTAAAATTTTTGTAATGTTTAACGCATAACTATACGTCGCGAAACGGTCTAATTCTCCAAAAGTAGAAACAGTAGATATTGATACACAAACAATGACAACAGAATCAGAAATTAACAGTCATGCGGCTTTGCAGACTGTGACTTCTGTATATTGTCACGTAGATATAGAAGCAGGTTGGATTCAGCACACAATAGATAAGTGAATAACGAGATTTAATAGCTGACTAAGAACAACTACACTTGGCTGAGAACTCTCTCAGACTAAGAATACATGAGTTTATATATACTTGAGAATATTCCAGAATACTGCTCTGGAACCAAAGAATATTCTAGAAGGCTCTAAAAATTATAGAAGATAACAATTAAACAAAACATTAGCATGAAATTTTAATGTTTTCAGCACTGGGTTTTGAAACCGTGATCTTTCGTTCTGATGGCGAGTGCTTTACCTCTACTCCATCGATGCTTGTACTTTTCGTGGTAATCTAGTTTAGTTTTATTAGCGTCGCACGAGGGCTATTGGCGACGGACCTCGTAATTTTGAACCACGGTCAAGTGACGAGGACGACACCTGAGCTGGCACCCCCCTCTCCTAACATCCACACCACGCCAACGGGAGGACTTTGGGCCCCGAACAGATTTAACGTGCATCAGCCCCGGCTACACGGCGGGTCTTTGGCGGCCAAGGATCGAACCCGCGACTGAACGAAAACCGTCGGTCGCTAGTCCACGACCTTGATCACTAGGCTACCGCGGCCCTTCGTGGTAATCTAAATCATCTACAAGTAAAACACAATCTCCAAAAAAGTCCTCTCCCCCTGCTACAGATCGGACACAAAACATTAAAATCAAAACCAGAAAGTATTACCATAATCGCATCAGTCAATTCACCTTCTAAAAATTCGGATACTTCCGCAACTAAACAGTTGATTCGATTAAAAGCAAATAAATAAATAAAATTTTACGCGTAGCCCGAAACAATTCCCCAGCTGTCAAAAAAAGCTAATCGAAGCTCTTAGAAAAAGCCAAATAAAAATATTAATGACTAATCTAAATTAGAAGATGATGCTTTTAAAATTTATCTATCGGACGAAGTCAAAATGCTGACGAATAATGATTCACCTGAATCATCTCTGTTATACAGGGCTTTTTCTCATTTTTTCATTCCTATTTCCATGTGGCTTCTTTGATTTCGCGGAATTTTCGAAAAAAAAATATATATAGAAACAAGATCGCCGACTTAAAAGATATAATTAACAAATACAATCCTATTGCAGTTGCCCTCCAAGAAACATATTTAACAACTAAAGACATAATGAATATTCACAACTATAGCTTTATCAGAAAAGGTAATCTTACCCAAAAAAAGGGTGAGAGCATCGCTTTGTTGACATTCCATGCTTTTCCGATCACTCAAATCCTTTTGAAAACCTCACTTTAAACCATTGTCATCAGAATTCATAACTACACTTTATACTAGGTCTGTCCAATTCAAAAGACTTTGCGGCCGCTTCGGAAACACATTTTATTCCGGCGGGCCGCATTGGAAGCATATTTTACTAAGGCGGACCACATTATATATATATATATATATATATATATGTGTGTGTGTGTGTGTGTGCGCGCGCTCGCAAGTGAGGAATTCGATGCCAATTCAAATTCTTACGTTAAGAACTACTACAACTTTCTCCTTTCGAGTCGTTGAAAGCGACTGGTCCTCCCGAATCTCATTAGAGAAATCAAGAACATTCAGCTATAAATAATTCGAAATTACATTTTATTGAACTAAATATATTTTCACGAAATACAATTTAAAAAACTGTCCTGCAGTTACAACATAACGCTGGCATTAAATTATTAGCGATCAAAAGACACCGAGCAGTCAGTATGTCTGGAACTAAACGTTTCTGCGTCTAATATATTAGGCTTGCTGTAGACAGACTGGCTGTTGCATTCCCTCCTTTTGTCTAGTAATGCATACCCGCGTTTTTTAGTAAGTTTGCTGGTTAGTTATACATTGTGTATTGCTCAATCGCACCAGATGGCCCGTGCGTTTTTTAAAACGAGCATTGTAATTGTTTCCGAATCAGATTAAAACCCTTTCGCTACCGGAGGGAGAAAAAAAAAGTAGTATTTCTATGGGCCCGCGGCTTCTTACCGCGGAGTGTTACGCTGTGCCCAGACGATTTTAGATATTAAGCCTAATTCGTGAAAGAAATTCCTAAAAATCGGCTATTCATTAAAATATTTTGGTATTTACATGTATTATTTAAAATGCATTAAACTTAATATATACAGAAGAAAAAAAGATTTAAACGAAAATTGAATGTTTTATACATAAAATTACATAAAAAATCATACTTTTAAGAAAATACAAAATATATTTATATATGATTCATAAATTTTATGGTGTAATGATGTACCATTATATAGAATATATAGATATAAAAGATAAATCTTATTTTGCTGGATGGTATATTAAAAAAAAAAAAAAAAATCAATGCATAGTACAACGTCACATGTCTTACACACATATTTTGACGCTTCACGCAAGAATTTGAGCAAAGGGCACATTTTAGTCCCCCCTTTTTTTTTACATTAATGTCTATGTACAGATTTGGATTATTTTCGCTAACATAATTGTCAGATTCATTAATTATTTCGCAAATCTCAGTATCAGATAAATACTTTATTTTTGTTATGACTGTCGCTACAAATAAAAACCGACCGAATGAAACGAACAACTGAGAGCATCTGCTACCAAAAGCCCTAACCCCCATAAAGGGCCATAAATTCTCCTTTGAACTTCTAAGAAGCAAGCCAGAATGAAAAAAGCAAACCGAAAGCAAGTGCACCCTTTAAATCATGTAATTACATTTAAAGAGCAGCGCCGCAACACGTACTTTTAACAATTACCCTCCTCCTAGTAAGCAGAAGTGAAATTCAAGCCCATATCAGAAAGGTCAACACTCCAAATAGCCTATCTATATAGATTTCGGGGTATTGCAACGCCACATAGTAACATTAAAAAAAAAATCAAATAAACGTTCTCATCAAGCGTATCTTTATTGATACGTTGAGCCGTAGAAAGCACTCACGGAGCGTATCGCCCATGATACGCTGGGCACAGGAGAGACAACACGAGCGTATCACCTGTGATACGTTGGGAGCGAACGGGTTAAAGAAAAATTGTAATAAAAGTTGAGTCAAGTAGTCAGATATTCTCATGGTTGTAGAATATGATATAAATGAATTATGATGGAATGTTCTTTGGTACTTTTATGTACAATAAAGTTTAAAGTTTTATTCAAATGACCCAGCTCCGAGAAATGCAGGTTGACACCTGGCGGGCCACATGCGGCCCACGTGTTGGTCAGGCCTGCTTTATACCTTCCTTCAAATCACCACGCATATCAACAACCTCATCAAATATCTCTCCGTACCTTTTATTTTGCGTGCCTTTAAATGGACACAGTTCACTTTGGGGCAGTAAAAAAACAACCAGAGGAACATAAATAGAAAAAAAATCAATTCCGACAATAACCTGTGCATTTCAAACAATAACCAGCCGATTTACTTCCATTTACCCGCAAGGAATTTTCATTCAATAGATTTGGCCATATGTTCTTCAATTTTACCTTTTCGGTTTCTTAAAACAGACGCATATCTTTACAATAGTGACCACTTTCAAATTATATTGCATTGTACTAATCCCATCCGACAGAATTCCATATCATGCAATAAATAAATTTATGAAACCTCTAACTAGACACTTTTTCTTCCCTCGCAAATATTACTGAAGAAATAATTAATTCTCACAATACTGATGAGGATTTACAGAACATCATTTATATAATTATTGACAACGCCGATGCATCTGTAAAAATAGTTACTAACAAAGAGAAAAAAAAAACAGTTAAATCTATATTGAAATGAAGATTACCGAATTGTATATAAAAATCAGTGAAGGTTATGGAATGTTTTTAAGTGATAACCTATTCTCACAAATTTTATTTCGTAAGAAAAAAAACACAACGTAATTTTTAGAAATATACAACGAATAAGCCTGAAAACATCTTGGAAGAAATAGTGGAAAACATTAAAAGTAGCATTACAAGCACACAATTGTGGGACAGATTTAAACGTGTGTCTGGAGTTTTTACAAACTGACATATTCCCCTATTAGAAATAATAAGTAATTATTATTAAATAGAGTAATTTCTTCTCCGAAGAACATTGCTAATACATTAGCCCTCTTCTCCTCAAAAATTTCTAGTTCAGAGAATTCCTCAGAGATTTAAAAAAATAAAAATGAGCCGAAAAGAGGAAAATTAATTTTGCGACGAGAAACAATTTGCAATATAATAGTGATTTTAACGAGTTAGAAAATGTTCTTTATCATGTACATAAATCATTTTCAGGACCAGATAACACACACACGCACACACACACACACGCATTAATCAACTATCACAAAATTCGTTATAAAATCTTTTAAAAATTTTAACAGGATCTGAAGATAGCACAGCTTTCCTCATTCCTGGAAATATGCTTTTATTATACCAAATTTAAAACCAGACAAAATCTCTAAGATCCCACAAATTACCAACCCATAGCCCTCTCGAGCTGCCTGAGAAAAGTTCTGGAAAAAATTGTGAATAAGTAATGTACGTTTTAAAATAGCATTATGTTTTCACCTTTTCCACGCAGCTTCAGGTGAAACAAATCTACTGTGAATAGCTTAGTCTTTTTAGAGACGCGGATAAAAGATGCCCTCGTACAAAATAAGACATCTTGTCTCTTGTTTTCGACATTGAGAAGTCATACGATTGCACTTGGAAGTATAAAATTTTCAGAGACTCACATGATTACAACTTAAGAGGTAACTTGCTAATTTTTATTGAAAAAGTTTTACTGCACATGTACTTTAATTGAATGAATTTATTCTTTAAGTGAATGTTGGGACTGTAAGAATAGTTAAAACCTGCAAATCTGTCATAAGCCAGATCGAGAATTTATAAATATAATGGTTCATTTTCTCTTTTATGGTTTATTTCTTTCATTTATTTCATGTCCGGATTTGTACTTTCATATGTTGTGTGGTTCATCTTTTTACTAATTTTCTTGATTTCCTTCAATTATTTTCTCTTTATTATTTGTTTGGTGAAGAAACTTTGTTTTTTCAATTTTTTGCACTTAAAAATATATTCATTTTTCTTCTATTATTCAAAGAATTATGTGTACATTGTCTTAGTAATTTTGGGAAATTCTATTTAGTTTCTATAATTTTTTGAAATATGTTTCAACTACTTTGTTATTTTTCATGATATATATATTCCATGGAAGAAAAAAATTAGTTAGAAAGTCATCACTATGGTATATGTGACACTGTAATTGAAAAGAATTTTAAAAAATGCAGAATCAATTCTGAAATAAAATTACATTTTATTTAGCACATTTAACAAATAAATTCAAGTTCAATATGGCAATAATCTTTAAAAAGCGAAAATTTTACATTAACACTGACAAAACATCTTTGTCTGCAATTTCATTTATTAAGTCCCAAAGAAAGCAGGAGCGCTAAAAGAAGTTCTTTATTCAAATTTCATGTAACATCCTTTGGCACAGTGCCAGCGTCTTGGGGTTAAAAATACGATTTGTTACTTTTCGAAACAATTAAATTGGAAGTTACATACAATAATGACTCCTTCTTTAATCGAGGGTGCGTTACTTGTTAAACTCTTTTATATCAAACAGTGCTACGTATGAACCACTCTTCGGGCACTTATAAAGCACAAAAAATGCATCCTAAGTCAATTGATGGCTGAAAAGCAAAGGTTCTGAAGTTTGAGAAAACAGTTCTCTGAAGATTCGGTCGCAGAAGATGGAAACCCGTACCACAGTATGCAATCGAAGAAGTTGCAACTGCAATTTTCGACAGAGCACAAAATGTTGCAGCTTGCTATGTTGAGGAATAACATATCGTTGACTGTATAGGAGATCCTTGCAGACATGTTACTTTATGCTGTCGGGCACAAAATGCAATACGTGGTCACAAAAAATGCAGCCACATTGAACTTGATTTGAATGTGCTAAAAGGTAATTTTATTTCAGTATTGATTCTGCATTTTTTAAAACTCTTTTTAATTTCCCAGCGCTACATATTTCCCTAGCGGTGACTTTTAGGACTATTTTTATAATGAATATTTCGTTCCCTCGTTTGTTTAATCTTCTTACTACAGTTGTCGCAATTGCTCTACAGAACACTCTGAACACTATCAGTTTAATTATGGCCATTTTGTATAAATATACTATCATAAAAGTTATGTCGATGCATAGTAAAGTGGCAATGCGCTACTAGATACGACCATTGACAACGCCCCCTGGGGGTAAACTGCAGAGTTTGTGCTCCTATCTTGAAAACGATACAAGATAGGAAGGAAAAAAAATTACAAAGTTATAGAGCGTCTTTGATTTAGTATGTTTATTACAAAATTTAGCTCGTTTTATATTATTGGATCTTGGTTCTTTCTTTCGGCTGCAATCTTGATACTTTCGACCGGTGAGTTGACCTGGCTAAGGCCTAGTCTTTCCCAAACATGCGATTTTTCTTACCCTCACTCATCTAATTAATCCTTATTGATTGGATAATTACACGGAGTTTTTTTTAAATATATTTATTGTCTATTATTTCAATAAATTGAAATTATTATTTTTGGACACTGAGTGACTTTACCCAGCGCTAATCACCTTTGGTGGTTCAGCCGCTGGTACATTACACCACTAGACCTTTTTGATTTGTTTCAACGACTGGACATATAACACATGGATCAATAAGTCCCGAGACTAACATTGAAAACAACATTTTTTTTTGCAAATTTTTTTTTTATTTCAGTTTCAGCGATGACCTCCTCATTTGAGCCAAATCTTTTCCCCTGGAGCATTTTTTTAAGATCAGCAAAGAGCCAGTAGTCACTGGGGGCTAAATCTGGCGAGTATGGGGGGTGGGGAAGCAGATCAAAGCCCCATTCGTTCAATTTTGCCATTGTTTTCATCGACTTGTGGCAGGGTGCATTGTCTTGGTGAAAAAGGATTTTTTTTCTCTGCATGTGCGGTCGTTTTTTTGCGATTTTCTCCTTCAAACGTACCAGCAAGTCAATATAATAATCACTGTTGATCGATTTACCTTTTTCGAGGTAGTCAATGAAAATCACGCCATGCGTATCCCAAAAAACTGACGCCATGACTTTGCCAGCTGACTGCTGCGTTTTCGGACGGCTTTCGCCAGCTGTGCGCCACTCAGATGACTACCGCTTCGACTCTGGAGTGTAGTGATGTATCCATGTTTCGTCCATGGTCACGTAACGACGCAAGAAATCTTTTTTGTTGCGAGTAAATAGCGATAAACAGCTTTCTGTATCATCGACTCGTTGCTGTTTTTGTTCCATCGAAAGCAATCGCGGCACCCACTTGGAAAAACCTTTTTCATGCTCAATTTTTCATGAAGGATAGTAAATACACTTCCATATGATATCTGTGTCATCTCAGCAATCTCACGGAGCTTCACTTTACGATCTTTCATTATAATTTTTGTCACTTCACTCACATTTTCCGGTGTAACGGCTTCCACAGGTCTACCCGAGCGTTCCGCGTCATTTGTGTCGGTACGACCACATTTAAACTCGGCAAACCACCGACAAATCGTTGCTTTTGATGGACAAGAGTCCGGGTAACATTTTTCAATCCATTGTTTCGCTTGCACGGTGTTTTTACCCATTAAAAAACAATGTTTTATCAGAACACGAAACTCGGTTTTTTCCATTTTTTAAACAAACTACAAAACGACTTTACTCCAACCTCGATAACTCAGCTGTTTCTGGTCCGATCGACTTAAAATTTTGACACGTTTCAAGCAAAGGTTAGTACTTTAGAAAGACTTGGTTACTGGTTTACTACGAGCGCCATCTCTGGGTTAGTATCGGAACTTATTGATCCATGTGTTATAATTGTACTTAAAATAAACTATCATGGATGTCACAAATACTTTGGATACACCGAATTGGAGTGTGCGCTTCGCACTATCAGCTTTCCTGAACAAAACTGATGTAAGTCCCATTATTGGTGACTGTTGTTACTCCAGAATTTCGCCAAAAATTGATAAATAGATTAGACAAAGGTTTGCTTTCCACCCTTAAACCTCGTCTCATTTCTTACTAGAATAGTTTAAATAATGGACTTTGCACGGACGCTGCTTTCCCTTTCAAATAAACTTTTAAAATCCTTATAGATATGATAGATTATATTACTAAAGATGACATAATTCGAGATCTCCACAACGATAAAATTAAGCTGTACGAAAAGTAGAGGAATTAAGCTCAGATTTTCAAAAAAAAAAAAAAAAAGAATAAAGAACTTAATGACAAATTAGAAATGGTAAAGCTCAAAATTGGAACGAAATCAATTTCTCAAAAGCAACCCCATTATCCCTAGAACCAGTAATAACACCGACTTCCCCGAAGTCAAAAATAAACGAAAGCTGAAATCTCCCTAAAATATAATTGATTTTTAAAAAAAATTAAAAAGCAAGAATTAACTTGCTAATAAATCCACGCATCTTTTTAGGAGGAAAGTAATAATGGACACACACACACACACACACACACACACACACACAGTTCTGATAGATAGAGCAACATAATCCCCTCCCAAGAAAAAGAGCCCAACGAATACGATAAAAATTTCCCCCATATTCTCAAAGAGGAAGCTAAAAAAACCTCCACCCTCTATAATTTTAGACAATATCGAAAACTCAATAGAAACTATAGAAAAAAAAAAAGATCGCCCTCACAAATGAAAATATCACTGGAACTTATAACAGAAAAAAATCTAAAACTCTATCCCCCCTCCCCTTATTGAATCTTTTCGCAAAATCCAAAACAATGACAAGAATTAAGACTTCAGACCCATACTATTGAAATACCAAAGCAAAGGTATTTAAAAACAATAATTAAGGTTCTTCCCATTAATTACGATAAAAAGAAATAATAGCTGAATCTATGGAATATAACTTTATTGCATCAATCTGCAATATCCTCCACTCAAAGAAAATAAACTTAAATTTTTGGTAATCTTTCCGATAAAATGAAGCCAAAACGAGATATTTTTAAAATATTACACTTTGGTCCCATCTCGCTCTCAAAATCAAACCTCTACACAAGTGGAAAACACCTAGTCAGTGCTACTACTGTCAGAGTTTTTTCCCTCACTACTGATTTTGCACCAGGGAATTTATATGCATAAAATGCGGAGAGAACCATGATACCATATTATGTAATAAGTCCATTGATACCCCACCTAAATGCCGCAACTGTGGTAATAATCTTACTGCAAACTACTCCGGATGTACCCAAAATCCAATGAATTTTAACCTCCTACAACTAACTATTGAGATGGAATAAAGAAAAATGCGAGAAACAACAATAACCACAAACCCACAAGAATCGAGCTTCAACACCTTCCACTGACTTTCTAGGTAGCAACTTTCTCTTTTTCAATGATATCAAAAATTTCTTCAACAATTTCAATTTAAGCAAATTTGGCCAAGCCTTTCAACTGATCAAATCTATATGTGAAATCTTCTCCAATAAAAACTTTGACATCTGCTCTAAAATCAAAAAATAAATTCAAGTTAATTGCAGTATGGTTAATACCTGGTTCTAATTTTCAATCGTCCAGCTAAACTCATCCCTCCTCACTACTAATAGCAGTAGGAATGCAAACGGAGTTAAACCCAAAACGGGAGAACTCCAAAATTTCATTTGATGACCATAACCCAGATATAATTGGAGTCCAGGAAACCCACTGAAACAATCGGAATTCTTTTAAAACATCCAATTACATCATCCATCGTTCAAACAGAACCACCCATCGTGGCGGAGGCACAGTTCTTTTAATCAAAATAAATCACGATATAGTTATCAAAAACACATCCACCTCTGAAAATATAACTATTTATATAAACACTCGCGATAATCAATATTTTACCCTCTCTGCTATCTATCCTCCTCCTAAAAATCTCATCAACAATAATGATCTAAATAACATTCTCATTGAATACCCAACAGGCTTACTAATCAGAAATTTTAACGCATAACACCCTACTTGTAACAGAGGGAAGGTAAACAGATATGGCAATCTCATACATTCAATGTGCAACAATTTTAACTATCAAATTACGGCCCCGATTCTCCTACCCATTTTCACCTACAATAGCAATACTAATGCCATCACTGACTTCGCAATCCTCAAAAATATCCCTTTCTTCAACATCGAAAGCATTAACGAACTCCCTAGCTATCATAACGCCATCCTAATTGACATCTCTCTTTCAATAAAATTCTCCTCATTCTTTTTCGATCTCTCACCAACACTAATTGACTCCTCTATTAAGAAATTCTTTACAACAATACTAAAAGTAACCCTCCCATCCATAACATATCTGATCTAGATAATACTGTTACGCCTTTTTACCAGAAACATCCAAAATTCCATTCAAGCTGTTAGCAACACAAGAACCATTCAAACTCCACATCTCAGACTCCACCCTTCTACATCCACGAGTTAATTAAAGAAAAAAAAAATGATACAGAAAGCAGTGACAGGATACCAGATTCCCCCCACCCCCCTTAAACCCATAACTCACAGAAACAATTAAAAAACAATTTAAAAATGAAATTCTCAAATACAAAAATTATTCAACATGAATAAAAAAAAAAACCAATAATTTTTTTTTCAATATCTCTCCCCTCATTGGAAATAATGGCCTCCCCCAAAGAAAAAGCCGATCTGCTTACTCATACCCTAGAAACTTCTTTCCACCCAAATGCACAACCATATGATGATAGTCATATTGAATATATTGAAGAAATAGTACAAAATTACATTGATACCCATCTTAATTCCATTTTTTCTCCCCCCCCTCTGAAATAGCCAAAATAATCAAACATTTAAGCAAATGGAAAGCCCCAGTAGAGGATGGTATTCATAACCAAGCCTTCAAATTCTTTCCCCCAATGCTTTCACTCTTCAAATAAAAATATTCAATAAACATTTACTTTATGTTCACTTCCTTCAAAAATGGAAAAACGCGACAATAATCCTTTTCCCTAAGCCCGGAATTCAATGACAAAACTATTCTATCCCCTCTAACTACCGCCCAATCAGTTTACGTAACTATATCTCAAAGTTTTCTGAAAGAATTCCCCTAAATAGAATCCTAAATCACATCTTCTTAAATAATATTCTTCTAGACTCCTAATTCGGATTTAGATCAAATCACAAAACCGTGCACCCATTGCTTAGGGTTGTGAATACCATAACCAAAGGGTTTAATTTTAATGGTGATAGTGAATTTTTATAGCGCAATAGCCACAGATTTTGCCATGTTGCGCCAAACAAGGTGTAACTGTGATCTAGACGTTTGAATGAGAGATTGATGATCGTCATGCGAATTCAATGGATGAGTAAGTCATGTGAATGAGTGATTGATTTGTGTAAAGGCGCAAACAAATTCAATGCGCAAGAGCAAAGCTATTAAAATATATAACTTTGATCTAGACGAGTGAAAATAGAAAAAAAAAGGGAAAATTTTGATTGACAAGGAGGGTCAAAAATAAAGAAGGATGGATAGGGTATCCCAGAGGTGCGTCACCCGTATTTATCAATGAGAGTAAACTCCATGGGAAAGAAAAAAGATCTCTGGGGGGCCTTGGGGTCATGATGCCCGAACCTATCTAAAGGCAAGTCCCTGAAGTCCCCTAATATAATCTCCAGGGGGATTTAATTCTAAGCAAATTTCAGAGGGTATTTACCTCGATATACAAAATGCTTTTGACCACCTCCGACACGATTGATTATTAGCTTAACTTTCCGAATTACTTAAGCATTATCTCATTAATGCTTACTTAAAAAACAGAACTTTTCCAAGTCCGTCTGAACAATAATTACTCCAATACCTGCAATATTGAAGGTGGGACCCCTGGGGGGTCCACTATTTCACAAATAATTTATTCCTTATTCACATATGACTTCCCTCAGAGTCCCTACAATAGCCTCTGTCTCTGTGCAGATAACGCAGCAGTTCTTACACAGGTTAAAACCTCCCTCAATGTAATAAAAAAGAACTTCAAATCCACCTCAACAATATTCAAAAATGGATGACCTTATAGACAATTGCTGAAAACACCAATAAAACAAAAGCTATTGTATTTCGTAAGGAACATGCTCCTTCCCCTGAAACCCAGCTCAGATTTTTCCACTCCAATATCTCCTGGGACTCTGAGGTAAAATATCTTGGTTTTATCCTGGACTCAAAACTCACCATCAGAAAACATATCCAATCCATAATAGACAAAAGCTGGGCGAAATTCCACAACTGTATTCCACTAATAGGAAGGCATTCTATCCTAACACTCTCGAATAAAACCCTACTCTGTAAACAAATAAGACCTATTCTTCTTTATGCATCCCCTGTATGGGGGTATGCAGCACCAACCATTAAAAATAATTCAAACATTTCGAAACAAAATCCTTCATATAACTAACTCTCCCTGGTATGCAAGAAACTCGATAATATACACAGACCTCAAAATTCCCCAAATTATCAATCATATTAATTATCTTTCCTGACACTTCTACTTTAGAATAATAAACCACACCAATCCACTAATTAAAACCCAGTTTATTTTTGCACACAATAATGGAACCCATACTCTACCCCATTGATCCTGTAACAATTATTTTTACCTCATCCCACCATAATCCTATACATTTCAACATAAACCCTCCCCCCCCTCCAAAATTTCCACGCAATAAATATCCCTAGCCGCCAATTCAGAAGAAAAGGGGACTCAGCTTATCTGACGCATAAACAGCTGATCAACACACAACTCCTCAACAGTGGTTTACTCCGATCCCCCCTCTACCACAGCTCAAACTGTCAATAGAAACTCATCTGACAAAATGGCACCTGCGAGGTCCATTATTATCATCGCCATTTCTATCTCCATCTCTCTTTATATTTTGAATCCTCCAGACTGAAAATATAAACTACCTATCCTATATTCTTCATCAAAAAATAAGGAGACCAAATAATCTTAAAAACAAATGTATATTATAAAAAAAAATATTTAAAAAATCAATTAAAAAAATAATACTCTCTCTCTCCTATCGATTTTCAATCTTTAGGTGGGAGTGAAGGGGTAAAAAAAGAAATATAAAATAAAATAAATAAAAAACTTATATTTATCAATTTCATAGTATAATATGTTAATTAAAAATCAATAAGAAAACATTACTTCTACCTTATAGCATTCTGATCTCTTTTCTATTCTTCCTTTCCTCTCTCTTTTCATTCACTTATATAAAATGAAATATGTTACATATGTTAATGCACATATGTTAATGCACATATGTAAAATGCTTGTTTTACCTCTAAAAAATTTCATGGCATAATTCGCTCGGAGTAAAGAGTCCACCGGACTGGCACTCCATAAGTATTTGATTATTGTTGTCGATTTAGTACGAAAGGACACCTCGTGAACTTAAATGGAAAAACTAGAAAGCTTAAAATAAGCATTTGTTTGTGTTCGCAATTTCTTATACTGTGACATGACGAAACGATCTTAGAAAGACACACACACATACAAAACAGCTAGTTATATATATCACAAGAAACATTTATTTTCGATGTTCAAACTTCTTTTAATCAGCTGCAATTCACATCTGGAAACTTGTTTGAAATTCACGTTTTAGCGTAGCGGGCGACACGTAAATTCAAGCATATGTTATGCGTCGTCGAAGAATCTACAATAATCGTGTTGGGGCCGCATATACCTACTGTTTCAGGTATCCCCTCAGGGAAAAGTCCATTGGAGTCAGGTCAGGTAAACGTGGAGGTGACTCTTCGAAACCATTATATTCGATTATTTGTAACCCGGATATCTCCATCAAGTACTGCTTCACGAGCGACGTCTAGTGCGAAGGCGAGATCGTCATGTTTGAACCATACATTCTGAATCAACGACAAGTTCTCAACAAAATCGTGTATTACGTTCTGCAGAAGCTCTAAATATCATGCATCAAATTAATGTACCCTGATAAAATACTATGCCTATCTGCCTGATATTGTAAAATTCACGCCAAACATTATTTGAAAACCGCATTTGAAGTCGAATATCAGCAGTCAAGTTCTGCTGATATTCGACTTCAAATGCGGCTTTCAGATAATCATATTCGGTAACTCTTACATTACCAACTCCTAGTAATTGGTGTTCTGTCTATTGTACATTTCATTCCACGAAAGGCATACTTTCCCTGTCCACATTGTTTCTGCCAATATTTGCTGGACCTTTATCTAGTTCATGACAAAAGTGCAACCTGCATGTCTTACTGCTTCCCCATCTAACAATATTGATGAGATATTGGTCAGTATGGATGAGCATAGTTTAGTTTATATTAACGTCGCACTAGAAACATCACGAGGTCTATTGGCGAAGGACTTCGTAATTTTGAACCTCGGTCAACTGACGAGGAGGACACCTGAGCTGGCACCCTCCTCTCCTAAATTCCACACCCCGCCAACGGGAGGACTTTGGGTCCCGACATATTTAACGTACATCAGCCCTGGCTACACGACGGGTCTTTAGCGGCCAAGGCTCGTACCCACGACTGAACAAAAACCGCCGACCTCGAATCCGAAACCATGATCACTAGGATACCGCGGCCACATGGATGAGCATAGAATTTGTTATGGATTTTCGAAATGCTATATTTTGAGAGGCCTCAGTTTGCACTTTTCTCTTGTGTTGATGTTCGGATATGTGAGGGCGTATGATCACACAACATCTAGTTGTACTAGCCGTCTTACCTTAGCTGGTCTGGTTGATTGCGGTCGGCTAATTACGCAGCCTGTCTCCCTTAAACGTTTCACAACATTAAGCCTCCAAGCGTTTTACTTTTTTTCGTAAAGCTATTCCTAAAGCGATCTACTTAAGCACAGCTACCAGTTGCGAAAAGATTTCTCTTTTCTTTCACAACAACTTCGAAAAAAGCAAGATGCTTCTATTCCATCCCCCTTTTAAGACGTGAGTGGTCGGCAACATCCCCACGGAGAGGACATTTTTATTACTGAGGGTGGTGTTTTTGTCTCTTAGAGGAAACTCGGTAATTACTCGTTCGCAGCAGTTGAATGGCCGAGGCGAATCTTGTGTCAAGGATTGTTACGTTGTTTGGGGTTCAGACACCCACTTGAAAGTTGTCCACCTAATCCAATGAATCTCAGAAATGCTACAAACATATAAAAATAACGCTTGAAAAAATTGGCGAGTTAATTGTTGAGAAAAATATTTGTTTACTTCAAAACAAAAGAAAATTTCTATTTCTTTCCAGTCATTTGTAAAAACTATTTTGATATTGGTATCACGATTTGAGTTAGGAAATAGCACCCTAAATTCGTTGTTAAATAAGACCAAAAAACACAAGCATATTTGCATGTTTTTTAAAAAAATATAATGCTTAGTACATTGTCAGCTTCCCTAGACTCCTATAGTCTGTTTTTGATTCTCCCAGAAATGTCACGCTTAACGTTTACCCACGGCTGGGATTAGTGATATTGTAAGGTGACCAACTTTTTCTCTTTTACAAAAAAGAATGGCTTATCATTATATACGATAATTATATTTCTGAAATAAAAATTGAACTTTCTCCCTTCAATTGCATTTTTAATTTAAAATAACAAAGTGATTTTCATATTTTTAATAGATACAAATTAAAATCCTAAAGATCATAGTTTTCTGTTGAATGATTTTTTCGGTGTAAGTCTAAATTTTCTTTGCATAGCTCACTCACTTCAGAACTTACTCTTAGCGATAATGCCCTCTTTACATTAGCATTCGTGCCAGGGCAACATAGTGCACATTCAGTCAATAGTTTTAAATTTCAATTGGAGATATATATTTTCAAAATGCGAAAATATTTTTAACCACCTATCCACGTTTAATTTTTCATCTTTCCGCTACTTTAGTGTATTTTATACTTTAGACAAATATTCATATTTATCTTTAAGCGGAAAATCGTCATCGATAGTTACATCTTTCAATTAAGTCAATACAAATTCGACTGTGAGAGAAACTTTATCTCATTGAATTTTGTTTTTTGAAACTATTTAGCTCAGTGAAGTTGGTCGACAGTTACTCAACTTATTCATAACCAAATTTTGTAAACAATTTTAACTTTTAGAAATATATCCGTAATCCCAGGATTAGAACCCTAAAAAAGTGTTATTTTATTCTTCAGTATTAAGGGTACAAATTTATCATCATATATCGTTCTATATTGCACACACACACACAAAAAAAAAAAAAAAAAAACCAGTAAAATTTTCTTTTTTATTTAGATTTATGGATAAATGATACCTGGTTGTGGAGAAAACAGAGCTTAAGTTTTGATGTATCGTTTTGAAAGAATGTTTTCGTAAGTGTAGGGTATTTTTTTAATTTTAATATGACCGATGCATATCATAATTGCAAAATACGCTAATTCATGGAAAAGAAGTTAGAAATTTAAAAATAAAAAATTCTTAACATTACCAACGTCATTTATACTTATTTTTAACAATCTCGGAATGCATCAAATTATTACTTTATTATGTTGACGTTTTATTTTAATATTATGTATAATGTAACGAACGAATTTCGAACTGAATCTCATAATGAATATTTCAAAAACTATTATAGATATGCTCATCTTTTTTTGCATACCGAGTTTTAGCATCACAATTTTACTTCTTTGTAAAAATTTTATTGTATTCACCTAATTTTTCAGCAAGTTTTGCTGATAACATGCGCTGTTCAACCGAATTGTACAAAACTTATGATAGATATGAAAATTTGCTAGCGATGTAATATATATTAAAATCTGAATTTAATATTTTAAATATTCATAGAATTGTAAGTGTTTATGGTAAATAATTTTTAACTGCGTATGCGCGATACATAAATATTTTTTTTGTAAATACAAGTGAAGATTTTCAGGACAGCTTATGTAAAATTCCTAGTTTTGATTGAGATCACGAAAAATATCCGGATTTTAATTACCTGTACTTCAGTTACCCTCTAACAGAAAATAAATGAGATATTTTTCACAACAAATCTTCGAATAACCAAAAATATCTAGAGAAATTTATAGTTAACACGCATATAAACAAATATAAAGTTACACGTCAAAACAAATACACGTTTTTAATTACTAATTATTCGAAGACAAATTTAAAAATATAAATTTCAGGGGAAACGTTTATTTATCTTCTCATTGAAAGAAACTGATGTTCAACTCTTTAAAATTCGGATATATTTCGGTATCTTAAATAAAAAACTAGTGATTATAAGAAAGCTGCCCTGAACACCTCACTTTGAAATTATGAAAACACTAATGCATTTTAAAAAGTTAGGTTTTTTCCAGTTATTTTTATCAATACATAAGAAAAAAAATTTTCAGGTAATGTAATATGGAAACTTGATTATTATTCATTTGTAATAGTTGGAAAGTTTAGAACGTTTCTAATTTTGAAGCATTCATTTTTTTTTGAACCTTATAATGAAAATAATCTTTATTTTAAAAACTGAAAGTATTGATTAAAATAAGATAAATAAAACGATAGAATATATTCATCGTTTTTATATATTCTTTGAAATTAAAAGATATTTTATAGATATTTTTGGAGATTTAAAGATGTTTCATAGAAACTAAATTCCGTTTGATAATTTTAATGTGAATTAAAAAAAAATGCTGAGTTATATATAACCATGCAAAGAAGACACAAAGTAATTTGTTCAACTATATAAATAGAAGATTCTCCTCCCTCGCCACAATTTGTTAAGGCTTCAAATTAATAATAATCAAAAGTGAGTATATAATAATGACTTTTAAGTACATTTAAATAATTGGCTATATCACGAAAACTCTACATCAAATGTATTTAATTCAAACGAAAAAAAAAAAAAAAAAATATCTCAAGCCAATCTGACACTTACTGATGCCCAGTACACTTACGGGTGGGGGATTACATAAACTCTTACCCCCCCTTTTGCACGAATGCCTCAACACTAAGGGCAAAGGCGGGGTCCTGTCATCGTTCATTGTGCACGGAGAAAAAAGAAATACTCAAAAATGAATACCCAGATGTATTCATTTTGAAATGAGTACGTTTGTATCAGATTTGAGCATATATCTTTATCGAATGTGAAACATTACAAGTATTCAAAACCAAAAAGAGAAATCAAAATTTCAAAAATAATATAAAGACTATAAAAGTTCCTTTTATATACTGACTACGTATTTTAAAAATTGGGGTTCAAAAAAAAAATATGGTTTGCTTTAATATTTCGTATTTACCACGCTACACGAGGTAGAATACATGAATGTTAAAATGAGTAAGTACAAATACTCAATTTCGCATCTATGTTTGTTTCCATTTTTTCCCCCACAGTCACTACCTCACATCTTCAGAAAAATTCTTTTGTATCTTAAGAATTGTTATTGATCATGATTTTCTGCGAGTAGTTATTTGTGTGTTACAGACTATCCATATTATATTTTAATCGTAGCTTAGTGACTTCTTACTTTAATTTGCATAGATCAGTGTTGAAAATTATTATCATACATGTAAATATTTGTATATGACGCTTTTATTTTATAGAATAACATCACAGTACTCAAAAAGCAATGTTGTGAAATTTTAAAAATTTTGAGCCACTTTTTTTTACCGATGACGCTCGACAAGAATTCCATTTTTTTTTTCACTTCATAAGTGTGTAATGAAATTGTCTTTTTTAATTGACAGAGAAATTATTATACATTTTTTTACCTTGTTTTAAGATATATATTTGTATTTAAGGTTGTACCATTTTCGAACAATTGTTGTACATCAGTTTTTTTGTTCCAATGTGTGGAACAAAAAAACTGATGTGGCAATCATAAAGTTAGAAATTATACATTCAGAATAAAATGTTGACAAAAATAGCTCTTATTCCTGATTTATTCTTTTATAAATTGAAGCAAATTTCAGATGCTTTATGACAGAAGTAAGATATTTCAGAATATATATATATATATTTAGAGTATGGGGTTGGAATATGGTTTTAATTTAAACACAAATTTAATGTATATTTTGAAACCAAATTTTCACAATCTAATCAGGCATCCTTCTTGTTATGTTTCACTGCTCATCATATCCTAAGAGATTGTCTTGTGTTTCATCACTATTGTCTCACATTTTTTAAGTAATTCAATTTAATCTCATGTGACATGGAGTTAGGAAGAAGACGAAATTCTTACATGTAATAGTTTATACTATAATGGTTAAGTATATTCCAAAAATATAGCTGTATTAATTGGTTGTGTAGATGACTTGCCTCTCTTTCGAAAAATTAAAGAACTGCCTTCATAATAACGATGCATAAATAGCATATTTATTTGAAACAGCATTGTTCGAAAAGCATTTTCATTCCTAGTTAGTCACCTGAAAAAAAGTTGATTTGAAAGAAATAAAAAAATCTGTTTACCTTTACATATTAGAACTTCCCAATAATTTTAAATGATACCTCATTGTATGCTATATTAAAACGTAACCTATTTTTTCGAATGAAGTTGGACTATAGTATAGATTAGATAGCAGTGTTTATAAGTGGTTTTTGAAACAACATGCCTTCACCTGTAGAAGTTAAAAAAAAAAACTTTACTTTTTTTTTAATATTCTTGTTTTCAAATGTCAGATATGTATGTGTATGATATTCAGAATAAATTTTTCAAAAATATATGGTTTTATTTTTTCTGTGAACAGCGAATTAATAATTTTAAGTATTAGACTTATGATGTTAATTCAAAAGTAAATATATATTAGATGAAAAATAATGCTGTACACTAAGTTTTTTTACTGTGGAAAATCTAATATTCTTCGTAATGTTTCTAAGATATTTCTAATAACTTATTATTAAATGACTGAACTTTAAATAAAACTAAATTTTCTGCATGCATAGGAAACAAATTATATATTTTAACAAAAGTATATATTGCTTCTAATAACATAATTCTTAATGAATTGCTTCTGGAACTAATAGCTCAGATTCCTTACACATTTGTTTTGAAAAGAATTTAACTCTTGAATCGAACCTATTTTCGTTAATTAAAGATTTATTAAACCACTTGATTGAAATTTGAGGTAAAAGTTCAAATTACAGTTTATGATCAAATAACAGTTGCATTTTTGTTTCTAAAAGTAACTGTTTTGTTAAACACGGTAAATGAAAGAATTTTGAATCCGAAGTTTTGTAACAAAAAAAAAAAAAAAAAAAAAAACTTCATAAAGTGTATATTTTAAAATATATAAGATGAAGAAAATGATACTTGCAAATAAAGGAGCGCTTATTTAAGTCCCTTAAAATTTAAGTTGATATATATTTTTCTGTTTAAAATTTGTATTCGATACAACAACAGTATTGAAAATAAATTCAAAACATACTAACTTGATAGTTTGATTCTCATATTTGATGCAGTAACAGATTCACAAATAAATACATGACACTCATTTTTCTATTCCACACTCATAATTGACACAGAAATATCTTCAAAAATGAGTATGTGAAGTTTCCATTTTGAGAAGTACAAAAATGAGTACGTGCAAGTCTTAAATTTAGTTGGGATTGGAGCTATTTTGAGTACGTGAAGTTGCCATTTTGAGTATGTGCCTGTTACTAAAAATGAGTATGTGCGAGTCTTAAATTTGAATACGTTGGCATCGGAGCCATTTTGAGTATGTTACACTCGATTTTGATTACCCATTTTTTGCAGTGTGTTGCTGCAACCATCCCCAATTATCTATTAAAATTTAACCTTTAAAGAGAGGCAAGCCATTCAGAAAATATACATGTAAAAAGATTTAGTTTTTTTATTATTATTAACGTTGCACTAGAAGCAACACAAGGGCTAATGGCGACAGATCTCATTATTTTGAACCTCGGTCAAGTCAAGAGGACAACACTCGAGCAGGCACTCCCCTCTCCTAACTTCCATGCCAACGGGAGGACTTTGGGCCCGACAGATTTAACGTGCATCAGCCACGGATCGAACCCACAACTGAATAAAAGTCGCCGGCCACAAATCCGAAGCCATGACCACTAGGCTACCGCGGCCAACTTGTAAAGTAATTCTGAAGGTGAAAATAAATGTCTTTACCGCTTTCAGCGAGTTAACGGCCATATGGAGATATACGTTTGGTTCGCTTTCAGAAGTATCTCGAACAGGACGGTATATTACATGCATAATGCTGAAAGGGTTACAGATGGGTTTTCTGTGAAGGTTGATGGCCTTCAGGGAAAATTTGCAGATACAATTGCGCTCTCTCTTGTTCCTACATTCACCATAAAGCAAAACACCTCACAATATTAATTTTTGAAAATCACTCTATGACCCAATAGTTTCATCATACAACCTCGAGGAGATCTCTTTTATAGCTATGTCTGAGGTAAACGGGTATATGTTTTTGCAACACAATTTTGTACAACCTGCATATTGTCTACTCTGATTGTAAAGACAATCAGTAATAGGATGCACCTCATGGTGTTCAAACCACAACGCTCTCTATTGGGATTTGCACGTGAGCCATGATGCGGGATCGTTTTTCATCTGAAAGATATTCTTTACTTCTTTCATTCAAACTTCATGAAGTCACAGTTTCGGTAATTACGAACAAACAAATGTGCATTTTAAGAGTTCTACTTTTACCACTACTGTCTATAAGGAGTCTTTTGTACAAATTTGGTGATGCTCTACAATTTCATTTTGAATAACAACAAAAAAGATCTTAAAGACTTTATTTTTTATCAGACACAAAAATCTACAATGATGACAAATGAATGAAAGTACATGAATTGCAAACACTACATTTGAAGCAATTACACTTTAATTGAACATGAACAGCAAATTCTTACACAAAGGGGATGTTAAAATTTAAGAGCTACATCTCTCCAAAGTATCCCCAAATTCTTAGAAATAGAGAAGAATAACACAATAAATGGAAAAACAAGTTGCATCCTGGACACACGTCCATTTTTAAAAACCAAATATTTAAAAAATAGTTTTTATTTTGTTTACCACTTTTCCAAATAAATTGGTTGAACCTCCATAATATAGGAGAAAGGAGGGATTTATACTTCCTAAATAGATAATTAAAAATGAAGTCGTTTTTACAATGTTTTTCTGAATTTCACTGCAATGTTCATGAATTTTTCTGCAATGTTCATTAATGTATATAAATGCATTATTATAAAGTTTCTCCAAAAAAAGTTACTTAAATTTTCCGTTTATTCCAGTAATTCATAACAAGAACATGAAGCTATTTCTTAGGGTCTAAAAATATTGTTCATATTGTGTTACTATTGTTCAGGTTAATAATATGAGAACAGAAATTGTAAATGCAAAATTGATTCATTTGCTATTGCTAAATATTTACTCTTGAAAGCATAAACTTACAACAAGGCAAGGAGACTTAAGAACTTAAAATGAATTATACATTTCACTATATACAGAAAATGAAAAGCACAAAAACTTATTCTAGATCTAATATACAGAAAATGAAAAGCACAAATACTTATTCTAGATCTAAT